>CAXIWQ010000237.1:0-58023 GCA_964036275.1 Litoditis marina
GAATGTTTAGTCCCGATTGAACACGTGTCTTTTCCACATAAATAAGGATGTATGCTTTATAAATAGACTAGCGATAAATGATTTTGTAATTAGTTCGCCACGGTGCCCTTTTTGATACAAAAAGTTTCTCAAAGTCTGACGTCTGATCATTTTGAACCAAGTTCTGGGTGTTTTAGTGCCGCCGCGTCTGATAGGCGTGCGCGCACGTCATTATCGATTATTAAAGCAGCCGCTGCGCGGCTGTCAATAGTTTTGGGCTGAGCAATCAGATTTACTAGTGCGAATCGCTGCAAACATAGGCTTATTTTTCCAAATGTTGTTTAGAACAGAGTGAGTGATGCTGAAAGTTTGAGCGTAAAACTACAACTTTTCAATTTTGACCAAAATCTGTTTTTCACATAAGGGTCCCCCACATGGTGCAATAACTTTTTTGACTCCGAATCGGCTGATTTTTCCAAATGTTGTTTAGAACACTTTGAGTGAGTGATGCTGAAAGTTTGAGCGTAAAACTACAACTTTTCAATTTTGACCAAAATCTGTTTTTCACATAAGGGTCCCCCACATGGTGCAAAAACTTTTTTGACTCAGAATCGGCTGATTTTTGCAAATGTTGTTTAGAACACTTTGAATGAGTGATGCTGAAAGTTTGAGCGTAAAACTACAACTTTTCAATTTTGACCAAAATCTGTTTTTCACATAAGGGTCCCCCACATGGTGCAATAACTTTTTTGACTCCGAATTGGCTGATTTGTTCAATTGATGTTTAGAACACTTTGAGTGAGTGATGCTGAAAGTTTGAGCGTAAAACTACAACTTTTCAATTTTGACCAAAATCTGTTTTTCACATAAGGGTCCCCCACATGGTGCAAAAACTTTTTTGACTCCGAATCGGCTGATTTTTGCTAATGTTGTTTAGAACATATTGAGTGAGTGATGCTGAAAGTTTGAGCGTAAAACTACAACTTTTCAATTTTGACCAAAATCTGTTTTTCACATAAGGGTCCCCCACATGGTGCAAAAACTTTTTTGACTCCGAATCGGCTGATTTTTGCTAATGTTGTTTAGAACATATTGAGTGAGTGATGCTGAAAGTTTGAGCGTAAAACTACATATTTTCAATTTTGACCAAAATCTGTGTTTCACATAAGGGTCCCCCACATGGTGCAAAAACTTTTTTGACTCCGAATCGGCTGATTTTTGCTAATGTTGTTTAGAACATATTGAGTGAGTGATGCTGAAAGTTTGAGCGTAAAACTACAACTTTTCAATTTTGACCAAAATCTGTTTTTCACATAAGGGTCCCCCACATGGTGCAAAAACTTTTTTGACTCCGAATCGGCTGATTTTTGCAAATGTTGTTTAGAACACTTTGAGTGAGTGATGCTGAAAGTTTGAGCGTAAAACTACAACTTTTCAATTTTGACCAAAATCTGTTTTTCACATAAGGGTCCCCCACATGGTGCAAAAACTTTTTTGACTCCGAATCGGCTGATTTTTGCAAATGTTGTTTAGAACACTTTGAGTGAGTGATGCTGAAAGTTTGAGCGTAAAACTACAACTTTTCAATTTTGACCAAAATCTGTTTTTCACATAAGGGTCCCCCACATGGTGCAAAAACTTTTTTGACTCCGAATCGGCTGATTTTTGCAAATGTTGTTTAGAACACTTTGAGTGAGTGATGCTGAAAGTTTGAGCGTAAAACTACAACTTTTCAATTTTGACCAAAATCTGTTTTTCACATAAGGGTCCCCCACATGGTGCAAAAACTTTTTTGACTCCGAATCGGCTGATTTTTGCAAATGTTGTTTAGAACACTTTGAGTGAGTGATGCTGAAAGTTTGAGCGTAAAACTACAACTTTTCAATTTTGACCAAAATCTGTTTTTCACATAAGGGTCCCCCACATGGTGCAAAAACTTTTTTGACTCCGAATCGGCTGATTTTTGCAAATGTTGTTTAGAACACTTTGAGTGAGTGATGCTGAAAGTTTGAGCGTAAAACTACAACTTTTCAATTTTGACCAAAATCTGTTTTTCACATAAGGGTCCCCCACATGGTGCAATAACTTTTTGACTCCGAATCGGCTGATTTTTGCAAATATTGTTTAGAACACTTTGAGTGAGTGATGCTGAAAGTTTGAGCGTAAAACTACAACTTTTCAATTTTGACCAAAATCTGTTTTTCACATAAGGGTCCCCCACATGGTGCAATAACTTTTTTGACTCCGAATCGGCTGATTTTTGCAAATATTGTTTAGAACACTTTGAGTGAGTGATGCTGAAAGTTTGAGCGTAAAACTACAACTTTTCAATTTTGACCAAAATCTGTTTTTCACATAAGGGTCCCCCACATGGTGCAAAAACTTTTTTGACTCCGAATCGGCTGATTTTTCCAAATGTTGTTTAGAACACTTTGAGTGAGTGATGCTGAACATTGATGGCATTCTGACATTGATATTCGGAATCTACGTGGTTGATTACACTGTTTTATGATGTTTAAGAAAAAAATATTTTTTTCCCATTTTCACCCCACACCAACCATCAGAAAGTGAAAAAAACTATATTTTCGACTTGTATATCTCTATCAATTTTTGTGATAAGAACATTATTTTTTCAGTGTGCACTAGTCTTGCTCTTACCTACACATGTTCCAAATTTCAGAACTTTCTGTCTATTTTTAACCTTCCAACGAGATGCCTCAAAATGACAAAAATCCACATTTTTAGATTCTGGGCCGAAGTTGAGAAAAACGTGAAATACGTGGAAATCGTTAAACTCAACAATTAGTCGTTTCAGAATTTGGCGCTGATTCCGAAAAACTATTCCTCGAGTTCTGAAAATGATGTTGAGCTGGTCCGATAGCTGACACCGTTTACTTTGGTGCCACCCTTTGAGCCAGCCTGCCACGTTTACGTGTAATTACAACCACCCAGTGACATTTTACCGTTTATATTTGAAATCGCCATAGTTGAAAACTTCATTCTAGTAGTTTCCGCATCAAAACATAGTGTTTGGACAGTTTTTCCAGTTTAGCCACCCCCAAAAAGTGCCAAAACCGTTGCTTATAAATCACAGTTTTTTGGCAATTTTGAAGATATCATCACACAACTTTCAGAATAGGTCCATAGATACCTCAGATACCAGGTTACCAACTGTCAGCCCCCTACCATCATTTTGGACTAGTTTACTAGTTGACCCCGGCTCTAAATTTCGTCATCAGTGAATTTGACCTCGCAGATTTTGGTTTACAACTTTTTGTGAAAAATTGGGCGAACGAAATTTTTCACACAATACATCATTAGAAAGCCCGTGAAGTTTTCTAGGGGGAGAAACAACTTTCACTCACATATCCCCACCCATAAACCCACACGGCCGTCCACCACCAATGAAACTTCTATTTCAAGCTTCGACAAATTCTCAATTTCGGCCCCCAAAAAAGCATTTCACGTGTTTCACGTGATAGCACGTGTCCTGAAATTAGTCTAGAAATGTTCAGCGCATCGTGTTACCCTATAATCACCTCATTTTCAGATCATTCCCTTGAAATTCCTCCAACCAGTGGCCAAACCTCCGAATTTGGCCGGAATTTGAGTTTTCTTGAAAAAAATAGTTGTAGGTAACATTACAAACTTGTAAACTTCACTAAGAAGTTCACTTTTGTACATATAATCATAAAATAGTAATGCAAAAAATGAGAATATTTTGCAAAACCGGCGCTTGACTACTGTCTTCAGGCGGGATCGAACCCGCGTCCTCAGACTGCAATCAAACACGCAATCGCTGTGCTATCCTGTTTCCGGCACCGGAGGGTCAGCTCGCTGGTATATGGTCGGGCCCCGGAGGTCGCGGCGCGCGTTGACCTCTTGCTAGCTCATTGTTGAAGATAGGAGAAAGTTTTTTTCACGAAAATGATCTACTCTTCAAGCTCTACCTGTCCATATAGATCATTAGGCTGCCAGATGGCTGGTTGAAAAAGTCAATGTTCAAATCGACCTTCTGACGGCTCTTGTAAAGTTTTGTGTGAACCGACTGATAAGTGTGAGGTGTCAAATTGATTGTACTGATATTCTCTACATTCTATCAAAAAACCGTGATCAAAGGTCAACTTACGACCTCACCGGTGGATCAAAAACGCCAAAATTGAAAAATTTTCAACTTTTCAGGAAAACCAGTAGAAACATAGTTCAAAATCATTTTCATGAAATACGTCGTACATTTTCGAATTCCTTGGAAAAATCTCTATCCGATTCAACAACGAGTGAACGAAAAAACACGAAAGCGCGCGGTGCGCGCCGGCGCGTAATCACTATCAAAACACGACTCTCGGTAAGCCAGTGTGAAAAATTTTTGGTCAACTTTTTTTTCTTTTTTGCACAGCGCAACATTTCAGAACAAGACGAACAAAATGATGTAGGTCAAAAAAAATTTGACCTACTTTGAAATTTCAACGTTACAGCGTGCGCGCGCAACTTTACGAATTTGTTTGAAATTCTCAGCAAAGATGCGGACTGCCATATGTATACATGTTTGAAATTTCAGCCCAATCGGACAAGTCTGACTTTTGCCGTTTTTGAAATTTTTTGATCTACGCGTCATTACGCGCCGCGCGCATGCAGAAATTGCAACATTTGCAACTATTCAGATGCGCCCAAGTTTTGCGCACAATTTGAAATTAATTTTAGCTCCTCACATTCATTCCGCCGGTCGGTAGAAGCGTGCAACGGGGCTCAATTTAGCCAAAAACACGTTTCGGGCCCTAAAAATCGATAAAATCAATAATCTCAAAATTTTCTTGAAGATTCGAATTCAGTGGCCTAATACGGTTTTGTCGCCGTAGAGCTTGTGTTTTCACGACTTTTCATCTCTGAGATCTGAAAATCGCGCTTGTCGCGCGCGCGCCGCGCGCAAAGTTGCGGCTGGACCAAAAATGTTTGCTTCAGAATTACCGCCGTCAAAAGTTCTACGACCCAGTATACTTTTTAGCACGAGATCATTCGCTGTTTTTGAGAAAATCAAAAAACAAGTTTTTTTTGCAAAAAGTTTACCTTTTTAAAACACGCGCAGCGCGCTCCGCGCAGAATTTGAAAAAAAAATTCATTGCCCAATCGATTGGAAACTATTTAGGCAAACTTTTTTATTATTACAGCGATTTGTAAAAATCAACATGCCAGCCACTACAACTCCTGAAACACGAAAATTTAAATTTTTGGCGGAAAGTGCACGACGTTTGGACGTACTGTGCACGCGTTCATGTACATTTTTACAAAATTCATACATGAATCGCGACCTGACGATATTTATATACAGGAATTTTTAAAATGAACAAAAAGTCTATACGGCATGGCGCGCTACGCGCGCGGAAATACAGCAAGGGTGAAAAATCATGTCAAAACCCCGTCCGCCTTTATAAAATATAGACTAGCGGGCCACTATGGGGGTAGTGGGGCCACTGTACCCACTCCCCACTTTCTTTTTTCATTAATTTAGTGGTTTTAAAAAATGTTTTTTAAAATACAACCATTTTAGGTTAATCGCGATTATCGATTGACGCGCCGCTGCGCGTCGCCTAGGTTAATCGATTATCGATTGACGCGCCGCTACGCGTCGCCTACTTTATTCGATTATCAATTGACGCGCCGCTGCGCGGCGGTATGCAGCCACTGTTCCCACGGGTAAGTAGGGAACTGGCATCGCTGCGCGGCCAAATTGCAAAAAGGCCGCTACGCGGCCCTGGGTAATGTGTGGGGGAACGGGCATCGCTGCGCGGCCAAATTGCAAAAAGGCCGCTTCGCGGCCCTGGGTAATGTGTGGGGGAGCGGGCATCGCTGCGCGGCCAAATCCCAAAAAGGCCGCTTCGCGGCCAGGGATAGTTGCCACTGTTCCCACATTTACTGGCCGCTGCGCGGCCAGGGGAGCAAAGGCCACTGTCCCCGGGTGACTATAGACCCCTCAGACTAGTTTACACCAACAACTCAAAAAATAATTTTTTTGGTCCCGCCCCTTTAACCCCATGTCGATATTCGTGATCCCCACACCCAATTACCCATTCCCAACAAGTTTCAGCCATTTTTAATTTTTTGACCTTTGACCTTGCCTCCCCCTTTAACGACACCCCCATATTCGTGATCCCCGTACCCGATTACCCCACCCCAACAAGTTTCAGCCATTTTAAAATTTTTGACCTTTGACCTCTCCGTCTCCTTTAACGCCACGGTCATATTCGTGATCCCCACCCTCGATTACCCCTTACTGCCAATTTCAGGTCAATTGGACCATTTTCATTTTTTGACCTACGTTAACGCGTCGCGTGCGCGCGTCGCGTGCGCGATCCCAAAAATTTCAACACCATTACATTCCCCTCAAGTGGGGGGTCATTTTACATTATTACAGCGACTTCTGAAAATCACTCCCAAGCAAGTTATAAACAAAAGTTTGATTTTGGCAAAATTTGTCGCGTCGCGTGCGCGCGTCGCGTGCGATATTTTCCAAAATTTTTTGGAGGTCCCGATCCGCCCCCACCGGGGGGTCATTCTATCAATTACAACCCCACCCCTATCTCGCACCGGCCAACCGCCAGCCACCGATTTGTTGTTTCCCCAAAATTTTTCCTTACTTTGACGCGCGCGTGCACGCGCGCGCGTCGACAAATCTTTTGCGCGCGCGCGTATCGCGAGCCAACGATATTTCGATCCTAGATCCAAAATTTCAGAGCAAACCGTCAGATACGGGCCGCGCTACGCGCGGCCAAAAAAAAAGTACTCAAAAAACATGCGTAAACCCCACTCCACCTTTTATATATATAGACTAGCGGGCCACTATCGTTTTTGTGGAACCACTGTTCCCACTCTCCACTTTCTTTTTTCATTAATTATTTTTTAAAAAGATTTTTTCAAAATACAACCATTTTAGGTTAATCGCGATTATCGATTGACGCGCCGCTGCGCGTCGCCTAGGTTAATCGATTATCGATTGACGCGCCGCTACGCGTCGCCTAGATAAGTCGATTATCGATTGACGCGCCGCTGCGCGGCGGTATGCGGCCACTGTTTCCAAAACACGGCCGCTTCGCGGCCCTGGGTAATGTGCGGGGGCACGGGCATCGCTGCGCGGCCAAATCCCTAAACACGGCCGCTTCGCGGCCCTGGGTAATGTGTGGGGGCACGGGCATCGCTGCGCGGCCAAATCCCTAAACACGGCCGCTTCGCGGCCCTGGGTAATGTGCGGGGGCACGGGCATCGCTGCGCGGCCAGATCGGCAGGGGCCGCTGCGCGGCCAGATATATTGGCCACTGTTCCCAAATTTACTGGCCGCTGCGCGGCCAGGGGAGAAAAGGCCACTGTCTCCGGGTGATTACAGTCCCCCAGACTAGTTTACGTCCATAATTGGAAAAATATTTTTTTGGTCCCGCCCCCTTTAACCCATGTCGATAATCGTGATCCCCATACCCAATCACCCATTCCCAACAATTTTCAGCCTTTTTGAAAATTTTGACCTTTGACCTCTGCCCTTCTTTAACTACATGTCGATATTCGTGATCCCCGTACCCGTTTACCTATTCCCAACAAGTTTCAGCCATTTTAAATTTTTTGACCTTTGACCTCTCCGTCTCCTTTAACGCCATGGTCATATTCGTGATCCCCATGGTCGATTACCCCACCCCTGAAATTTTTAGGCCAATTGGACAACTTTTATATTTTGACGCGTCGCGTGCGCGCGTCGCGTGCGTGACCCTAAAAATTTCTACACCATTAGATCCCGTTTAGGTGGGGGGTCATTTTATATAATTACACCGACCCCTAAAAATTACTCCCCGACGAGTTATAAGCCCAAGTCTATTTCGGACCCAAACTTCAATGGTCCCGTACACGTGTCACGTGAATGAAAAATTAAAAATTTTTGGAGGTCCCGATCCGGCTCCGGTGGGGGGTCATAATATCCAATTGAACCATACCCCCATCTCGCACCCGCCAACCACAATTCGCCGATTTCTTCGATTCCACAAATCCTGGGGACCCCCCGACCTGTTTGCGCGTTAATTACGCGTCGCGTGCGAGAAATTTTAAAAAAATTTTTGCGCAGTCCCGTAGTACACCCCATTTACGGACAGAAACTTTTTATTGTGAAAAATTTCGTTGAAAACGGGGCGCGCTACGCGCGCCCAAAAAAAATCTCAGTACGAAAAATCCTCTCCACCTTTATTATATTAAGACTAGCGGGCCACTGTGCCCACTGTTTTTTTTTCCTTTTTTCTATATTCCCTTTTTTTCCCCTTTTTCTTCATCATTTTTTCTAAAATCGATTATTGATTGACGCGCCGCTACGCGTCGCATAATTTATGCGGCCACTGTTCCCGTAGACAGGCCGCTGCGCGGCCCTGAGTGGCCACTGTTCCCAAAGATACGGCCGCTTCGCGGCCCTGGGTGATAAAGTTTGGGGGCACGGGCATCGCTGCGCGGCCAAATTCCAAAACACGGCCGCTTCGCGGCCCTGGGTAATGTGTGGGGGCACGGGCATCGCTGCGCGGCCAAATTCCAAAACACGGCCGCTTCGCGGCCCTGGGTAATGTGTGGGGGCACGGGCATCGCTGCGCGGCCAAATTCCAAAACACGGCCGCTTCGCGGCCCTGGGTAATGTGCGGGGGCACGGGCATCGCTGCGCGGCCAAATTCCAAAACACGGCCGCTTCGCGGCCCTGGGTAATGTGTCCACTGTGCCATATTCTGAACCATTTTGAGAAGTTTTCAACAATTTGACCTTTGACCTCTGCTCTCCTTTAACGCCGTACCCATATTCGAACTCTCCATAGGTGATTACATAGTTGTGCCAAGTTTCAGGCAAATCGGTAAACTCTAACCTATGATTAACAAATTCGTATAATTTGATAAATACAAACTTTATAAATAAATATTAAAGTTGTAAACAACATTGGGACCTTGTAAACTCTACAAATAACCTTATTTATACTTGTACAATTATTAAACAAAAATGCAAAACCCCCACCAGACTTTCGACCATGGCCGGGAACGAACCCGTGAGCCTTGGAGCGACAGTCTGGCACGCATCAAGCTGCGCCATCCGTACATGGTTTTATGGAAGCCAACTTCTGGGGAAGTGATAGGGCGCTGGCGCGCCCGATCTAAAAACACGTGCTACACACGTGAAAGTGGTCCGTTCACGCTCAAACTTGGTACACATTATTTTTGACCCTCACCCAAACACATATCCAAAAATCAGCCAAATCGGTGACCATGAATTTTTTGCACCATGGGGGGGACCCTTATGTGAAAAAAATCAAGCCAAAAAATGAGGTTTTTGGGCCCGTGCGGGCCCAAATTTGAATATTTTTTTTCAAACCAAAAAAATTATTAATCATCCCATCGCGACGGTCCTTCTGACCTACATTTCATTTGCTCAAGTCAATTTTAAAAATTCCGAAATATCGATTTTATTATCGATTTTTTAGGCGGGGAACCAAATGTCAAAATTTGACCTTTGGCCATGTTACTCAACTCATCCGGGGCTACATTTCCGTAATACTTCATTTTTTCTGAAAATGACCGGAAAGGGGTCAAATCGATTTTTGCACTTTTTTGACGCGTCGCGACGCGCGTCGCGTGCGACGTGACCCCAAAATTTTGACAGATTCTGAACCCCCTCCGGGGGCGCTAACTATAATCCAATTGAACCGTGCCCCTATTTTTAACCGGCCGGCCACAATTCAAGGATTTATAAAAAAACGGAACATTTTTTTCTCGGCCCCCGTTTTTGGACGTCTCGCACGTGACGCACGTGACCTTTTTCAAAAATCTAAAGACAGTTTTGAAAAATTCAAAGTATTTATATATTTCACAAAAATTTCAAACGGCTACGCCGTTTTTGGGGCCCCCTACGGGGGCCCTGAAAAAAAGTACCCCCAGAAACCGTACGAAACACCCTCCCCCTCTTTTATATATAAGGACTAGCGATACCATTGTAGACCAAGTATGAGTTGTTATAAAACTTTTTTTTCATTTATCTACATTTTTAAAAAAAACTTTTAAAAATTTCATCCATTTTCAGCCGAGTTAGAGCTTGTTTTCTTTTGTACCCGTGTAGACCAAGTAGGGCCGATGCGCGGCCATTTGATCTACCAGTGTAGACCACTAGAGGCCGCTGCGCGGCCATTTGACCTACCCGTGTAGACCGAGTGGGGCCGCTGCGCGGCCATTTGACCTACCCGTGTAGACCGGGTATGGCCGCTGCGCGGCCAACTACCTGTGTAGACCGAGTAATACTTGGGGGCACGGCCATCGCTGCGCGGCCCAATTCCTAAACACGGCCGCTTCGCGGCCCTGGGTAATGTGTGGGGGCACGGGCATCGCTGCGCGGCCAAATTCCAAAACACGGCCGCTTCGCGGCCCTGGGTAATGTGTGGGGGAACGGGCATCGCTGCGCGGCCAAATTGGTTGTGCCGCTGCGCGGCCACGGGTAATGTGCGGGGGCACGGGCATCGCTGCGCGGCCAGAACGACAAAAAGGCCGCTGCGCGGCCAATAAAGCCTACCAGGGTGCCCACTGAATGTTTCCACCCATTTCCGGCCACTTTGAAAAATTTGACCTTTGACCCCCCTCCACCTTTAACGACACCCCCATATTCGTGATCCCCGTACCCAATTACCCCTTACCACCAAGTTTCAGCATTTTAAATTTTTTGACCTTTGACCTCCCCGTCTCCTTTAACGCCATGGTCATATTCGTGATCAGCGCCCTCGATTACCCCTCCCTGCCAATTTCCAGGTCAATCGGACAATTTTCACATTTTGACGCGTCGCGTGCGCGCGTCGCGTGCGTGACCCTAAAAATTTCTACACCATCGGATCCCATTTAGGTGGGGGGTCATTTTATATAATTACACCGACCCCCCAAAATCAATCCCAAACGAGTTACAAGCCCAAGTCTATATTCACCCCAAACTTCAATGGTCCCGTACACGTGCCACGTGAAAAATTTGCATAAAATTTTTGGAGGTCCCTATCCGCCCCCAGTGGGGGGTCATTCTATCAATTACATTTATATCCCCAAAATCAACCGGCCAGCCACAAATCCCGGTCAAATGAGATTTTTGCAAAAAGTGCAGAGGCACCGCGTTTTTGCGCGCGTCGCACGCGTCGCGCGCTAAATATTTTTACAAAATTTTTTCATATTTATTAATTTCCAGGTATTTATATGGTTGTATTAAAATTTCAGAGTAAACCGACAGATATGGGACCCCCTACGGGGGCCCTGGAAAAAAGTACCCCCTAAAACCTGCGAAACACCCCTCCCCCTCTTTATAATATAGAGACTAGCGATACCATTGTAGACCAAGTATGAGTTATTATAAAACATTTTTTCTCTTTTATCTACATTTTTAAAAAAACTTTAAAAAATTTCATCCATTTTCAGCCGAGTTAGAGCTTGTTTAATGTATTTACCCGTGTAGACCAAGTAGGGCCGCTGCGCGGCCATTTGATCTACCAGTGTAGACCGCAATAGGCCGCTGCGCGGCCATTTGATCTACCAGTGTAGACCGCAATAGGCCGCTGCGCGGCCATTTGACCTACCCGTGTAGACCGCAATAGGCCGCTGCGCGGCCAACTACCTGTGTAGACCGGGTAATGCGTGGGGGCACGGGCATCGCTGCGCGGCCAAATTCCTAAACACGGCCGCTTCGCGGCCCTGGGTAATGTGTGGGGGAACGGGCATCGCTGCGCGGCCAAATTCCTAAACACGGCCGCTTCGCGGCCCTGGGTAATGTGTGGGGGAACGGGCATCGCTGCGCGGCCAAATTGGTTGTGCCGCTGCGCGGCCACGGGTAATGTGCGGGGGCACGGGCATCGCTGCGCGGCCAGAACGACAAAAAGGCCGCTGCGCGGCCAATAAAGCCTACCAGTGTTCCCACTCCACGTTTCCAACCATTTCCGAGCACTTTCAACAATTTGACCTCTGACCTCTCCGTCTCCTTTAACGCCATGGTCATATTCGAACTCCCCATAGGCGATTACATAGTTGTGCCAAGTTTCAGGCAAATCGGTCACCTCTAACCTATAATTAACAAATTCGTATAAATTGATAAATACAAACTTTATAAATAAATATTAAAGTTGTAAACAACATTGGGACCTTGTAAACTCTACAAATAACCTTATTTATACTTGTATAATTATTAAACAAAAATGCAAAACCCCCTCCAGACTTCCGACCATGGCCGGGAACGAACCCGGGAGCCTTGGATCGACAGTCTGGCACGCAACTGCTGCGCCATCCGTACATGGTTTTATGGAAGCTAACTTCTGGGGAAGTGATTGGGCGCTGGCGCGCCCGACCTAAAAACACGTGCTACGCACGTGAAAGTGGTCCGTTCACGCTCAAACTTGGTACATATCATTTTTGACCTCTACCCAAACATATATCCAAAAATCAGCCAAATCGGTGACCATGAATTTTTGGCACCATGGGGGGGACCCTTATGTGAAAAAAATGTGGGCCAAAAACGAGGTTTTTGGGCCCTCACGGGCCCAAATTTGAATATTTTTTTGAAAATCAAAAAAATTATTAATCATCTCATCGCGACGGTCCTTCTGACCTACATTTCACCCCATCAAACCCATTTTGAAAATTCCGAAATATCGATTTTATTATCGATTTTTTCGGGCGGGAACCAAATGTCAAAATTTGACCTTTGGCCATGTTACTCAACTCGCCGGGGGCTACATTTCCGTAATACTTCATTTTTTCTGAAAATGACCGGAAAGGGGTCAAATCGATTTTTGCACTTTTTTGACGCGTCGCGACGCGCGTCGCGTGCGACGTGACCCCAAAATTTTGACAGATTCTGAACCCCCTCCGGGGGCGCTACTTATAATCCAATTGAACCGTACCCGTATTTTTAACCGGCCGGCCACAATTCAAGGATTTATAAAAAAAAGTACAAAAGTGCAGAGCCCCCCCCACTTTGGGCATGTCGCGCGCGACGCGCGCGCGACGAAAAAAAAATCTGACCACATATTCTAAAAATTCAAAGTATTTACCATCATGTATTAAAATTTCAAACGGCTACGCCGTTTTTGAGGGCCCCTACGGGGCCCTCAGAAAAAAGTACCCCCAAAAACCATGCGAACACCCCTCCCCCTCTTTATAATATAGAGACTAGCGCTGTGCCATTCGATTTTTTAATCAACCACTGTTCCCTTATTTAGTGATTCAATATGTTGGATTATCGATTATCGATTGACGCGCCGCTGCGCGTCGCCTAGGTGAATCGATTATCGATTGACGCGCCGCTGCGCGGCGACCGGTTTTCTGCCACTGTTCCCAAAGATAGGGCCGCTTCGCGGCCCTGGGTAATGTGTGGGGGCACGGGCATCGCTGCGCGGCCAAATTCCAAAACACGGCCGCTTCGCGGCCCTGGGTAATGTGTGGGGGCACGGGCATCGCTGCGCGGCCAAATTCCAAAACACGGCCGCTTCGCGGCCCTGGGTAATGTGCGGGGGCACGGGCATCGCTGCGCGGCCAGATTGGCAGGGGCCGCTGCGCGGCCACGGGTAATGTGTGGGGGCACGGGCATCGCTGCGCGGCCAAATTCCAAAATGGCCGCTGCGCGGCCAGATATATTGGCCACTGTTCCCACATTTACTGGCCGCTGCGCGGCCAGGGGAGCAAAGGCCACTGTCCCCGGGTGATTAGAGGCCCCCCAGACCAGTTTACACCCATAACTCGAAAAATATTTTTTTTCGTCCCGCCCCCTTTAACCCCATGTCGATAATCGTGATCCCCATACCCAATCACCCATTCCCAACAAGTTTCAGCCATTTTTAAATTTTTGACCTTTGACCTCTGCTCCCCCTTTAACGACATGTCGATATTCGTGATCCCCGTACCCGTTTACCCATTCCCAACAAGTTTCAGCCATTTTAAAAATTTTGACCTTTGACCTCCCGTCTCCTTTAACGTCATGGTCATATTCGTGATCAGCACCCTCGATTACCCCACTACCCCAAATTTCAGGTCAATCGGTCAACTTTTGTATTTTGACGCGTCGCGTGCGCGCGTCGCGTGCGTGACCCCAAAAATTCCCCCACCATTAGATCCCCCTCAAGTGGGGGGTCATTTCATATAATTACACCGACCCCTAAAAATTACTCCCAACCGAGTTACAAGGCCAAACCCATTTCGGGCCCAAACTTTAAGGGTCCCGTACACGTGTCACGTGAATGAAAAATTAAAAAAATTTGGAGGTCCCGATCGGGCTCCGGTGGGGGGTCATAATATACAATACATTCCTACCCGTATCTCCGACCCGCCAACCACCAGCCAGCGATTAGTGCGTTTTTTCATTTTTTTGGACCTTTTACATGCGTTCACGTGTGAATAACGTGACACGTGTGACACGTGACAAATTTTTGTTTACATAATATTAAAATATAGATAGTTTACAAACTTTTTGGAAAGAATTAAAAAATTTCATCGACGCATTCGCTCGCTACGCTCGCTCAAAAAAAAGGTACACCAAAAATCGGACGAAAACACCTCTCCAGCTTTATTATATAAGGACTAGCGATACCATTGTAGACCAAGTTATTTAGTTTATAAAACTTTTTTTTCATTCATCTACATTTTAAAAAAACTTTAAAAAATTTCATCTTTTTCAGCCGAGTTAGAGCTTGTTTAGAGAAGTGTACCCGTGTGGACCAAGTAGGGCCGCTGCGCGGCCATTTGATCTACCAGTGTAGACCGCAATAGGCCGCTGCGCGGCCATTTGATCTACCAGTGCAGACCACTAGAGGCCGCTGCGCGGCCATTTGACCTACCCGTGTGGACCGGGTAAGGCCGCTGCGCGGCCATTTGACCTACCCGTGTAGACCGGGTAAGGCCGCTGCGCGGCCAACTACCTGTGTAGACCGGTAAATGAGTGGGGGCACGGGCATCGCTGCGCGGCCAAATTCCTAAACACGGCCGCTTCGCGGCCCTGGGTAATGTGTGGGGGCACGGGCATCGCTGCGCGGCCAAATTGGTTGTGCCGCTGCGCGGCCACGGGTAATGTGCGGGGGCACGGGCATCGCTGCGCGGCCAGAACGACAAAAGGCCGCTGCGCGGCCAATAAAGCCTACCAGGGTGCCCACTGAATGTTTCGACCCATTTCCGGCCACTTTGAAAAATGTGACCTTTGACCTCCCTCCACCTTTAACGCCAGGTCGATATTCGTGATCCCCGTACTCGATTACCCCACCCCACCAAGTTTCAGCCATTTTTAATTTTTTGACCTTTGACCTCTCCGTCTCCTTTAACGCCATGGTCATATTCGTGATCAGCACCCTCGATTACCCCACCACCCCAATTTTCAGGTCAATCGGATGATTTTCACATTTTGACGCGTCGCGTGCGCGCGTCGCGTGCGTGACCCTAAAAATTTCTACACCATTCGATCCCTTTTAGGTGGGGGGTCATTTTATATAATTACAGCGTCCCCTCAAAATCAACCGCAAACGAGTAATGAGACCAAATCCATTTCGGACCAAAACTTCAAGGGCCCCTATCACGTGACACGTGTAAAATTTGCATAAAATTTTTGGAGGTCCCGATCCGCCCCCCGTGGGGGGTCATTCTATCAATTACTTTCCCTACCCCATCTCGCACCGGCCAGCCACAAATCCCACTCAAATGGAATTTTGACAAAAAGTGCAGAGGTACCGCGTTTTTGCGCGCGTCGCACGCGTCGCGTGTCAAATATTTTTACAAACTTTTTTCATATTATTAAAATTCCATCTATTTATATCCTTGTATTAAAATTTTAAAATAAACCGCCAATTTTGAACGCCCCTACGGGGCGCACGAAAAAAAGTACCCCCAAAAACCATGCGAACACCCCTCCCCAGCTTTATTATATAGAGACTAGCGGGCCACTATCGTTTTTGTGGGACCACTGTTCCCACTCTCCACTTTTTTTTTCATTAATTATTTTTTTTAAAAAAAAGTTTTTCAAAATACAACCATTTTGGGTTAATCGCGATTATCGATTGACGCGCCGCTGCGCGTCGCCTAGGTTAATCGATTATCGACTGACGCGCCGCTACTCGTCGCCTACTTTAATCGATTATCGATTGACGCGCCGCTGCGCGGCGGTATGCAGCCACTGTTCTCACGGGTAAGTAGGGAACTGGCATCGCTGCGCGGCCAAATTGCAAAAAGGCCGCTGCGCGGCCCTGGGTAATGTGTGGGGGAATGGGCATCGCTGCGCGGCCAAATTGCAAAAAGGCCGCTGCGCGGCCCTGGGTAATGTGTGGGGGCATGGGCATCGCTGCGCGGCCAAATTGCTAAAAGGCCGCTTCGCGGCCCTGGGTAGTGTGTGGGGGCATGGGCATCGCTGCGCGGCCAAATTGCTAAAAGGCCGCTTCGCGGCCCTGGGTAGTGTGTGGGGGCATGGGTAAAGTAAGGAATGGGGGTAAACATCACTATGAATGGTCACATTTACATGTGTGGCATGAATTTTCTTCTACGTTGTATACATATTGTTGATCAGAATGATCGATTACCCTACCCTTTCAAGTTTCATTCGAAAAAACTCACTTTCAAATTTTTGTCGCATCGCGTGCACGCGTCGCGTGCAAATCAAAAATTTTAACATTTTAATTTGGAATCTGCGTCATTGATTTACTGTTATAGTCAAATTTCATGCGGAAAAACTGAGTTTCAAATTTTTGTCGCGTCGCGTGCACGCGTCGCGTGCGTGAAATGAAATTTAACATTCATATTCGGAATCAGCGTCATCGATTACCCGTACTACCCAACTTTTAGCCAAATCCATCATTTTTGAATTTTGAAGTTGAACTCCCAGATTTAAATACGTACGTCTGAATGAGGAGCTATGAAGATCCGGTTCAATTTCAATTTCAATTTCGGTTTAATTACCCAAGTTTGAGGTACTTCCATCTTCCGTCTCTTCGTCTTCATTCTTTTATTTAATTTCTATTGTGTCTATTTTAGAGGTATGTTTATCAATTTTCCTAAAATTTCTAACATGTTGTAATTAGCGTATAAGCTTTCGATTAACGTTTCGTTAATAAAAATTGTCGCGTCGCGCGCGCGACGCGACGCGTCAAACCAAAAAGCGGTAAATATTTCGAAATTTGAGCGGTTTTCCAACGAATAAGTTGGTTGTTTGCTTCAAATTAGGTAATTAGCGCGCGTCTTTTTCATAGTAGCGTTATTTCATTTGTTTTTATTCACGTGCGTCGCGAGTGCACGCGCGTGCACGCGACGCGACGCGACAGAAAAATAAAAATAAACCTTTTTCCACAAAAATTTCAAGAGTAGGGTAGTCGAATGTGCTGATTTCAAAAATTAATGTTAAATGTTCTTGTTTTCTGTTTGTGATGTGCTCGGTTGAGAATTATCGAGGCCAAAACGCCGTTTTATATTAGATTCTGAAAAAAATGAGATTAGGCTTTCAAAAAGTTATCAATGATGCTAAGTTTGAAGCAAAATAGAAAAAAATGAAGAATGAGGTAAGATGGGGAGTAAATAGGCTCACATGAACACAGAAAATTCACAGACAGGCAGACAATAGAGCAAAACTTCGGAAGGGCCAAAATGCCAAACGAACAGTTGCTCCACAGTCACACAATCTGAATTCCAAATGAGTGGAGAGCATAAAAAATAGATTTAGGACACTATTTCATAGATTCAGCTAACTAGAATTTTGCACGTGACACATAAATTGACATGTACAATATTTCAGAGCAGAAACACGATAATTTTGGGACCATCTACTCACGACAATCCACTTCAGTCGGAACAAGGACATCGACGGAGAAAATATGAGTTTTTTTTTCAAGTTTGGGTTTTACTAACGGTACCTCACTCATAATGAAATAAGACTAAACAGGGCTGGTTAGAAAGAAGACTACCCATTTTTTTTCCTTTTTCATGGGTGGTTATCTGACCAGTGTCCTAACTAAAGCGTCATTTAAGAATGACGCGCAAACAACCATTCCCGAAACGTGAGAAAAGTCCCAGCTTCAATGATTACAATCGAAGCTCGTTCTATTCTCGCAGATCGGAGGTAACATACTTTAAAAATATTGGATTCTGTTCAAATTGAACAAATTCAATTCAATTTTGGGTAAAACATACCAGAATAATTAGTTTTCTTGGTGCCCGTTTCAATGCCATGTTGAGATAGGCATCTAGAAATCTGCAATTTTGCTCAAAGTCTGTTTCTCTCATAATTCCCAAACAATTTGTATCGGATAAGGCTTCGAATGAGATGAAGGATGAGGCAGCCAATATTTCTCTCCTTAATGAGAAGGCGCCAATATTCCTCTCCTACCTCGAGCCGAAACGCCGTTTTTATCGGATAAGGCTTCGAATGAGATGAAGGATGAGGCAGCCAATATTTCTCTCCTTAATGAGAAGGCGCCAATATTCCTCTCCTACCTCGCGCCGAACCGCCGTTTGTATCAGGTGAGGCTTCGAATGAGATGAGGGCAGAGGCGGCCAATATTTCTCTCATGAATGAGAAGGCTCTCTCTCTCTCTCTCTATCGAGCCAATCCCATTTTGTCGAATAAGGCCGTTGTAGCCACCAGATACATTTAAATGTGAATTTTACCTCAAAATTTTCAGAAAGACAAACAAAACGACCGAGTAGACCTAGAGGGTGAGGTACCCGAACTCGAATTGGGTTCTTAGGCTTTTCAGATTTCTGGTTCACCTATATGTGCTTTTTGTCTGTCTTTCCATGTTTTGTGTTACTCGCAGCGCGTGCGCTGCGCGTGCACAAATGTATATTTCGTTCCTCTGTATTTTCGGATGAGGCTCGTGAAGCCAAGACGCCCTTTGTATTGAATGAAGAATCGAACGAGAGGAGACCAAAGGTGCCAATATTCCTCTCATGAATGAGAAGGCACCAATATTCCTCTCCTCTCTCGATCCGGCAAGGCCGAAAGAGCCAATATCCTTGTTTTATGTTGTATAGTGAGGCCGAAACAGCCACTATGTTTTATGTGGTGAGGCTGAGAGCCACTATCTGCACATATTATGTTATGATTCCAAGTTCTAAAGGAACTTAAGGTGTTAGAATCACCTGGCCGTTGCGCCCAATGAATTTTCATAGCTAAAGTTCTATGTTTGAGACTCCCCAACTTTTGTTCAGCTATTGTGCGTGTCATGAAAAAGTTGGTGGCAGCAGAGGTTCCTTACTGTGATATGGCTTTGGTGCCCAGTCACGGAAAGGTATCTTTGCGTTGCTGACTAAATAAGTGTGTTTGATGGTACATTTGGTGAGATCCAACCCCTTTACCTTGTCCGAGGCGGTCTGATGGCTACTATAGCGCAGATCCCCTTTACCTTGTCCAATCCCCTTTATGTTGTCCGAGGCGGTCTGATGGCTAGTATAGCGCAGATCCCCTTTACCTTGTCCGAGGCGGTCTGATGGCTACTATAGCGCAGATCCCCTTTACCTTGTCCGAGGCGGTCTGATGGCTAGTATAGCGCAGATCCCCTTTACGTTGTCCAATCCCCTTCATGTTGTCCGAGGCGGTCTGATGGCTAGTATAGCGCAGATCCCCTTTACCTTGTCCGAGGCGGTCTGATGGCTACTATAGCGCAGATCCCCTTTACCTTGTCCGAGGCGGTCTGATGGCTACTATAGCGCAGATCCCCTTTACCTTGTCCAATCCCCTTCATGTTGTCCGAGGCGGTCTGATGGCTAGTATAGCGCAGATTCCCTTTACCTTGTCCGAGGCGGTCTGATGGCTACCATAGCGCAGATCCCCTTTACCTTGTCCGAGGCGGTCTGATGGCTAGTATAGCGCAGATCCCCTTTACCTTGTCCAATCCCCTTCATGTTGTCCGAGGCGGTCTGATGGCTACTATAGCGCAGATCCCCTTTGCCTTGTCCGAGGCGGTCTGATGGCTAGTATAGCGCAGATCCCCTTTACCTTGTCCAATCCCCTTCATGTTGTCCGAGGCGGTCTGATGGCTAGTATAGCGCAGATCCCCTTTACTTTGTCAAATGTCCGTTTTATGATTTATGTGGTCAGGTGGAATGTGCCAATACCATACATGTATTTTTGTATGTTTATATGGATTTGTTTGTGGGGAGGCAGGATGCCCGCGATCCGCATACACGTTATTATTGTTTGTACTTTTATATGGATCTGTTTGTGGGGAGGCAGGATGCCCGCGATCCGCATACACGTTATTATTGTTTGTACTTTTATATGGATCTGTTTGTGGGGAGGCAGGATGCCCGCGATCCGCATACACGTTATTATTGTATATATGAAAGTTGGTGTCAGCAGAGGTCCTTTCTGTGATATGGCTTTTAGTGCCCAGTCACGGAAAGTTATCTTTGCGTTGCTGACTAAACACGTGATTTTGTATATTTATATGGATCTGTTTGTGGGGAGGCAGGATGCCTGCGATCCGCATACACGAATTGTTGTGTTTTTATGAATTTTTGTGTTTTATATGGATCTGTTTGTGGGGAGGCAGGATGCCTGCGATCCGCATACAAGAAATTTTGTGTTTTTATATAAATATGTTTGTGGGGAGGCAGGATGCCTGCGATCCGCATACAATAATGTGTGTTTTTATATGGATCTGTTTTTGGGGAGGCATAATGCCTGCGATCCGCATACAAGTACTATTGTACTTTTATATGAATCTGTCTGTGCGGGGAGGCAGGGCGCCCGAGATCCGTACACACGTGTATGTTTGTCCTTTTATATGAATCTGTCTGTGCGGGGGGGGGCAGGGCGCCCGAGATCCGTACACACGTGTATGTTTGTCCTTTTATATGAATCTGTCTGTGCGGGGAGGCAGGGCGCCCGAGATCCGTACACACGTATATGTTTGTCCTTTTATATGAATCTGTCTGTGCGGGGAGGCAGGGCGCCTGAGATCCGTACACACGTGTATGTTTGTCCTTTTATATGAATCTGTCTGTGCGGGGAGGCAGGGCGCCTGAGATCCGTGCACACGTGTATGTTTGTCCTTTTATATGAATCTGTCTGTGCGGGGAGGCAGGGCGCCTGAGATCCGTGCACACGTGTATGTTTGTCCTTTTATATGAATCTGTCTGTGCGGGGAGGCAGGGCGCCTGAGATCCGTGCACACGTGTATGTTTGTCCTTTTATATGAATCTGTCTGTGCGGGGAGGCAGGGCGCCTGAGATCCGTACACACGTGTATGTTTGTCCCTTTATATGAATCTGTGCGGGGAGGTAGAATGCCCGAGATCCGTACACACGAGTATGTTTGTCCTTTTATAGGAATCTGTTTGTGCGGGGAGGCAGGGCGCCCGAGATCCGTACACACGAGTATGTTTGTCCTTTTATATGAATCTTGTATTATTGTTCCCATGTATTATTGTATGAGGCTTCGAATGAGATGAGGGCAAAGGCGACCAATATTTCTCTCACGAATGAGAAGGCGCCAATATTGCTCTCTCTCTGGACCCGATGAGGCCGTTGGAGCCAATACCCATATTGTACTTTGTGTGGTGAGGCCGTTGGAGCCAATAACCATTTTCTATGTTGTATAATGAGACCAAAAGAGCCAATATGTTTCATGTGGTGAGGCAAGGCCAATATCTGCACATTATGTTATGATTCCAAGTTCTAAATGAACGCAAGGTGTTTGCATCTGGCCGTTGCGCCCAACGAATTTGCATAGCCACAGTTCTATGATACATTTGAGCTTCCCCAACTTTTGTTCAGCTATTGTGCGTGTCATGAAAAAATTTGGTGGGAGCAGAGGTTCTTTACTGTGATATGGCTTTGGTGCCCAGTCACGGAAAGGAATCTTTGCGCTGCTGACTAAATAAGTGTGTTTTATGTTTTATTTGGTGAGGCCGAAGGAGCCAATACCCGTTCCATATTGTCCGAGGTGGTCTGACGGCTAGAATAGCGCAGACCCCTTTACTTTGTCAAATGTCCGCTTCATACTTTATGTGGTAAAGGCCGAAGGTGCCAAAACCAAATTTATGTTTCATGTGGTGAGGCCGAAGGAGCCAATACCCGTTCCATGTTGTCCAAGGCTGTCTGACGGCTAGAATAGCGCAGACCCCTTTACCTTGTCGAATGTTTGTTTTTTGCTTTGTGTGGTAAGGTCGAAGGAGCCGAACCAGGATCATGTTTTATGTGGTGAGGCCGAAGGAGCCAATACCCCTTCCATGTTGTCCAAGGCTGTCTGACGGCTAGAATAGCGCAGACCCCTTCACCTTGTCAATGTTTATTTTATGCTTTGTGTGGTAAGGCCGAAGGAGCCCATGTATTATTGTATGAGGCTTCGAATGAGATGAGGGCAAAGGCGACCAATATTTCTCTCATGAATGAGAAGGCGCCAATATTGCTCTCTCTCTCTCTCGACCCGATGAGGCCGTTGAAGCCAATACCCATATTGTACTTTGTGTGGTGAGGCCGTTGGAGCCAATAACCATTTTCTATGTTGTATAATGAGGCCAAAAGAGCCAATATGTTTCATGTGGGGAAGCAAGGCCTGCGATCCACGGACAGTATCATTTAGAATTGTTTGAAATTACTTATACGCCACATTTCGTGGGGAGGCAAGGCCTGCGATCCACGGACAGTATCAATCAGAATGCATTGTTAGTTTATGACAGCTGAAAGTTTTTGAATTCTTGTGTTGCAAAAGTTTATGACGAGGTCGGTGGCAGTAGAGGCTCTTTACTGTGGTATGGCTTTTGTGTCCAGTCACGGAAGGAATCTTTGTTGCCGCTGATTAAACACTTGTTTGTGTTGCAGCGAATATTTGAATGTTGGTGATAAAGCTGAATTGAAAAGTGTATCTCTTGTCAGACTATATACCACCTGGTATTAACTATGCACGAAAGTGGATTTTCACTGCTTCAAATGACTACATAACATGTGAACTATCTGTTCAATAATTGTGAATGTATATTGATTCATGTGAACCTGTTTGTGGGAAGGCTAAATGCCAAGAAACTGCAAAGAAATTATGTTTATGCATTTGTTATTTGAGCAAAACTTGTTGACAAAGTTGGTGGCAGTAGAGGTTCTTTACTGTGATATGGCTTTTGTGTCCAGTCACGGAAGGAATCTTTGTTGCCGCTGATTAAACACTTGTTTGTGTTGCAGCGAATATTTGAATGTTGGTTATGAAGCTGAATTGAAAAGTGTATCTCTTGTCAGACTATATACCACCTGGTATCAACTACGCACGAAAGAGGATTTTCACTGCTTCAAATGACTACATAACATGAGAACTATCAGTTCAATAATTGTGAATGTATATTGATTCATGTGAACCTGTTTGTGGGAAGGCTAAATGCCAAGAAACTGCAAAGAAATTATGTTTATGCATTTGTTATTTGAGCAAAACTTGTTGACAAAGTTGGTGGCAGTAGAGGTTCTTTACTGTGATATGGCTTTGTGTGTCCAGTCACAGTAGGCATCTTTGTTGCCGCTGATTAAACACTTGTTTGTGTTGCAGCGAATATCTGAATGTTGGTTATAAAGCTGAATTGAAAAGTGTATCTCTTGTCAGACTGTATACCACCTGGTATTAACTATGCACGAAAGTGGATTCTCACTGCTTCAAATGACTACATAACATAGGTTTATTCGATCGCTGAGATTGCTTGCTCATGTACGTTCTTGGTACCTGGTGACCTTTCCGTTAGAAGCAAAACTCGATTTCCGACCGTGTTCCGTGAAACTTGTGTATATCACGGTTTTGCCGTTACGCAAGCACAAATGACGCTTCGCATTTGCGGCATTCGCTTCGCATTTGCGGTTCGCATTACATGAGTTCTCAAAGTGAAATTCGTCAGTAAACTTGAAGAAAGAGCAAAAGAGATCGTCAAGAATGATGATATACACTGGAAATTTATCACAATTTCCAAATACACATTTTGCAAACCTGTTTCCCTCTCTCCCTCTCCATATTCCTTCTACCTCCTGTCTTCTCTAGTCTAAATTTTGTGTTCACAATGGTTTTCTTTCATATTTAAGTGTAGCACACGTTTCATCTTGACGTTGTTGCAATTGGTTTGTCTATTTAAAATCAAATGCAATACACTCACTCAATCAATAATGCTAACGGTCCTTACAAAAACGAATGAGTTCAAGACGAAACGTGTTTTTGTGTTGACGATTTTCACATTTTTTCTGAATCCGTTTCCCATATCCTTTTCCCACTTTTGCATCTCTCTTTCCATTTTGTTGCTTCTCATAAACCCTTGTCTCTCCGACACTTTCTAATTTTTCTAATTTCAGATCTCTGTTCCGATTGCTTCGCGAAAAGAACATGTCTACTCTCTTGCGTCCTGTGCTTAATTGCATTCCCAACAGCCGCCATGCGGCTACCCCTGTCATCTCCAATGGGAGCTCTGGCAAAAGAGATACACCCGTAGTGGTGAAACGGACTCGTTCCGATGAATATGATACTGAGTATCCACCGCTTGTTGATCAGGTGACAGCTGATCAGAAACAGTCCAGTATCTATGAGTCGGATTATGAGTCCGAGTTTGAGGCCGGTCGCCAAGCCGACCTGAGAATCATCGAGAGATGGGGTCGCAATTATGCGAACGTGACCACCCCTCGCTATGTTGATCCAACTGTGCTGATATACAAGAGAACGATTCTTGTACCAGTTGTTGATGTTGAAAAGGTCAACGAGGTTGAGCCAAAAGTGGCTGCCAAGTTTGATCTGGCTAACCACGTCAGTCGTTGGTTGACCGTGGTGCCGTCGCGAACCAAAAGAGCTGAAATGAAGAAAAGTGTGGTTGAGCCTGTGATGAAGGGTCTCAGTGAGACCACTGCTGTTGAGTTGGCACCGACTGCTCGAACCCATGGTAATGGTTACGCTGAGAAAGTCAAAAAGCGTGCACCTCGTAAGAAGGTTCAAACAATGGTTCAGTGTCGGAAACCAGCTGAAAAGGCCAAGGTCAGAAAGACGTTGCCAAAGAAGAAGGCAGTGCCACAGCCGAAATTTGGTTATGCTCCTATGCACTGCACTTTGAAGTCGGTTGACTCTGAGAGGTGGATTGATATCCCATGTGCAAGGAGAAAGCGTTTGAGCCAACATGTGCTTATCGATGAGCCGGAAGTGCCGGTGGTTAACAAGTTCGTTGGTTTGAAGGAGGTTGGCATTGAAGCCTTCACTCCTAGAGTCAAGCAGTGTTCGATTGAGGCGAAGAGACCCTGCTCCGTGTTAAAGAATCCGAAGCCACGGGCACGGCCATCACGCAAACAGAGGCTTCGTTCTAGAAAGATTGCCAGGATGATTGTGGTGACGGAGGATCCAGTTATTGAGCCTGTAGAGGCTAAAGTGGTTTCGAAACCCGATCCTTCCGTCATGTTTTTGTTCCTCTTGAAATATTTGATTAGTTTCTTTGGTTTGAACGCAAGGGTTCTACCAGTCTCTGATTCATCTGACATTGGTCACAGTTGTTGCTCTCCCGATTCTGCAGACAACTATGATGTACTTTATGTTCCGTTTGCTGGAGAGGTTGAAGTGGAATCTTTGGCTATATGCGACAGAAGACGAGAGAATGAGACGTCTCAACGTTCTGTTATTCTATGCATGACCAAATGCGAGGAACACGCAGTCGTTGCATCTACAATAGCACGATTGCAGGGCGTGTTGGAGCAGCATGGCTGGCACGACTGTCTTGTTGATGTACGTTGTTTTGCCAGCTGTGATCCTGACATGTGCCTACTCGATGTTGCTAGGTCATATGAACGAGAGGGTTATAGTGAACCTGTTCAGTTCTGCACATCTACCTTGAATAAGTGCTTGAGAGAGGGACGCAATAAGCCAGAATCTCGTAGTTTGGAAAATTTGAAATGTATGATCACTTGGCAGAAGCAATGTGACGACATTCCGAGCTGTGACCAGAATTGTTTGGACGTCTCTCTGGTTGGTGGTAGCAGCATTGAAGCTACTTCTTGCACGGACTCATTTCTCCACAAGGTGTTGAGTAAATGTTCAGAAAAGAGGTCAACAATTCGAGTTTTGAATCAGCGAGCTTTTGTCACGGTTTCTGAGCAGAAATGCTGTGTCCTGCGTGAAGACAATGACTACAGTCTTCTCGTAATTCCTGTTCTAGATGATGAATCGAAACCCAGGGCACTGTTGGTTTGTGATAGACGCTGCACACCGGCGAATGTCATCAACCTGCTACCTGTCGTTCCTGGAGGTATACCTCGATGGGGTAAAGCAGATGATAAAACAGTGAAGAAGTTATTGGAGATGCATGGTTATCAGAAATACATGTACAAAGTTATTCGCAAAAAAGACTGTGAAGATCCCGCTTTGTATCTTTTGACTGCTCTCTCCACCATTTTGAATGGTTCGTATCAAGAAATTGATTTTGCCACTCTTGCTGCCGAACCGTCATTGGCGATGGTCGCGGCGTCAGTGGCTACGGATCACCTCAGATGTGCTCTGTCCGCCAACGGTTGTACTTGCAAGAAGGCCGGCGTTGTTGTGGTTGAAACTGCTCCAGTGAGAGCAGTGACAGAAACGCCAAAGTCAACTCCGCTGAAACGGAAGAGCAATGTGACTCAATTGTCTCCGAGTACAGTTTCGCCAAGTCCCGGAAAAACACGACGAGTGTTCCAGGACAAGCTGACCAAGGGAATTGTGAAAAACGCAAAGGTTCGCAGAGAGAAGTCACTTGTTGTTGGTTCTTTGGCTACTCTGAACGACGGTCAGTGGGTTGAAGGAGAAGTCCTAAATGCATTCATGAGTCTTGTACAGCAGTTGACAGATTCCCACTTCAGAATTCTCGATCCTAATTTGAACGAATTCGATCCTGCGACTATTCATGTTTCCGGGTACCCTTTGAAAGGCAAGGCCCTTTACCCAGTCAATCTCGGACGAGTACATTGGTGTCTGGGACTGTTTGACTTTGACACTATACAAGTGATACTTTTTGATTCCGATATGGCGGTTACCTCTCCAAGTTTGGACTGCTTGACACGTATCCAAAAAGTATGGACTTTGTGCAGTGACTCTAAACTACTGCATAAACATATCACAATCAAGGCAGACGTCTGTAAACAGAGTGACAGTTTTAACTGCGGTCTGTTCACGTGCTATCACGCACTATGTTTGATGAGTGAGCGATCAATTGATACCAATTTCACATCAGCGGTGGCAGACAAGTTTCGTGAAATTGTTGCCGAGTTTCTGCGAAGAAACGTGCTGGTCAGAGATGAAGATGGGAAGATTTTCGAGTCAGGTGTTTACATGTTTCCAAGTGATTCGCTTGTGATGGCTAAACAAATGCCTGAGCTCGATCTCAAGATGCAGGATCAACCTTTGCCAGTGCCAGTCTTCCCCAAGACTGTGTCAGCAAAACGGCGAACGACCCCACGAGCGACACCTGTACGAAGCTGCACTCCTAACAGTTCAAGAAGAAGAAATACTTCGGATATTGTTGTTGTGTCAGACGATATTGTGTTGAAAACACCTTCGAAATCGGTACCCAACACTAAGGAAAAGAATAACATTGTACAAGTTTGTTCGACACCCACAACTATGGATAAAGTATCAGCTAAGTTGAATAGTTCATGCATTCTGGATGACGGAAACAGTCCTATCCAACAGCGAAGAATAACAAGGTCCTCCAGCCGAACGGCGTCTACCAGGCCGCCGGTAGTGGAAACGTCAGTTGTTGAAACGGTTCAAACACTCAATCCACCTGATTTGGTTGCTCCGACGGTTGTTCCCAAGACTGTGTCAGGAAAGCGGAAAACAACCCCACGGGTGACTCCTATACGGAGCACTACCCCTAAGTCGCGTGTCAGTTTGGGTCGAAGAAAAGCCTCAGATGTAGGAGTTGTGTCTGAACGTACACCTGCAAAATCGGTAGGCGAGACCAACAAAATAACCAACGTCGTACCAGTTTGTTCGACGCCCAACACTATTGATAGAGTGTCTGCTCAGCTAGATAGTGCTTGTAATCTGAAAGACGGAATGAGTCCCCTGAAACAGCCAAGACTCACAAGGTCTTCCAGTCGAAAGGCGTCTACCAGACAGCTGTTTTCTGAACAACATGTCGCTCAGGACGTTCAGCCAGAAGCAACTGTTGCTGAAACAGTGGAAACCACCGAACTATCCAAGTCGGTTGCTCCCACCCCAAACACTATTGACAAAATGACAACCCAGATGGAACAGACTAGTCTTTCCCAAGAAGTGAGTGCACAGCCCAAACTGACAAAGTCTTCAAGTGGTAAGAGCACGTGTAGTCGGCAGTTGTTTTCTAAACAAGATGATGTTCACGACACTGTCGCTGATTTTGTTGATGGTGGTAATCAGACTGTTGATATGCCTGACCCAGTGGTTGTTGATACCGCTGTCGTTCGAGCAACGGGACGCGGTAGAGAACTGTTCAGCCAGAAAAACATTGATCAGATAATGTTGCTCATGAGTTCCCATGCTAACGCAAAAACCGTGGTTTTGTCCCCGTATGCACTGATGATGGGTGGAGTTCCGCGCAGGTGCTGCAGTTTGGAACGCAATGAGTTTTCTATATGCATTTTGTTGATTAAGGAGAGAAGGAAGGCAACTGGGTTGCTGATATGTGATCGGAGGTCACCAGACAACGTTGTCATAACGCTCTACGCTCCTGATCTCGAAAACTACACGTACATTGACGAGAGTTTTGCTTACACCATTGTGAAGCAGCATGGTTGGTCAGATTATCAGGCCAACATGTTCCGCAGAAAAAATGTATCAGATGTAAAGTCCTATTTTGCCAACATTATGCTGTCAGTTTTGGTTGAAGGCGTATATGACGAAGGCATAACTAGTATCAGAAAGGTGGCAGTGTTCTTGCAACAACATCTTACCAGAGGAAAGAACTTGATGAATGATTCGTGCGGAGTGAGTGATACTACCTGTAGGTGTCCATCACGTCCGAGCCTGAACAACCACGCTTTGAGCCAAGCGTATAGTTTTGTGCCACCTCCATTTGTAGCACTCACATGTGTTGATCGTGTTGCGAGTCAGAACACAGAAGTTCCAGTAACATGGACCAAAAAGACTCACATTTTCACAAGTGAGGGTGACAAACGAGAGCTTATGTTAGAATCATTGAAGTGTCTGAGAAGGAATGGCCCCTCTCTTGAAAGATATCTGGTTGACTATGTGGTACACGCCTTCTGTTCACTCGTGTCGCTGTCTCAGATGGGAACCAACTGCATAATTGATCCGTTGGTACTCTCATATGCTCAGACTATCCCAGGCTACAAAGACAGAGAGTTCCCAGTTCAAGGTGGTGCGAAACTCTTCCCTATGTGTCACAATTCGCACTGGGTGTTGGCAGTGTTGGATTTCGATAGCGATTCTGTGATTATATTCGATTCACAACAACATCAGACCAACTCTCTGGTTGTGAAAAGCTGGATATCTACAATAGTTCATGACGTATGGGAACTGTATACAGATGCTGAGCTTGACGAGGTTACATCAGCACCTCTCAACCTCATAGCAAAACAGACAAGTGACTACAACTGTGGTGTGTTTGTGTGTTATCATGCCCTCCGTCAGATCATGAGACTAAACGATGATCCCAATAATTTTACGGAACAATCTGCAGATGAGTTTCGTGATGAAATCTCACTTTGGCTCAGAGAAAACTTTCATGTGCGAGACGAGCTGGTTGCCAATGAGAATACATCGCATATTGCACTGTTTGCTCAGGCACCTGTGATGCCACAGGATCTCGATGTGTGTGTACAGGATCTTCCTGATATTCAATACCACACGAGTGATTCCGTTGAACAACGTATCGACAGTGCTCAGAAGAATACCACGACCAAGAAAGTCTACACGGGTAATCAGTACGACAGACAACCCCACATGAATGATGACTACATGTATGACCGTAACAGTGACATAATGTGCTCTTCTGAAGATGACGACGTTGATAATGATGTAGTTGCTCGATCAGTGCACAAGTCAGCAGCGCAGAATGCACCCTGTTCACCCGTTGAAAAATACCTGCGAAGTGTTTGTGCGACATCGGCGAAAAAAGTTGTTATACTGTCATCAAGTCTGATTACACACCCAAACCTGATACACAAATGCTGTTCATACGACAAGAATAGCAGAAACTACGAAGTTATCGTATTACCAGTCGTGATGAACAAAGAATTGTGCGCCGTCATTGTTGGTACTAAGCCCGAACCAGCCACGAAAAGGACTTTCAAACCAAAACAAGAGAAAGTGGTCATTCTGACCAACACAGACAACAACAAGTTCACTGGTTCAGCGACAGATCGCAACCTCGTTCGGATTATTCTGACTAAACACGGTTGGACGAATCAAAGCATCACATCGAAAGCAACATCCGGTGTTCTCCACCTACTTGCTGCTACAAAACGAGTATTGTCAAATGAACAAGTCCCAAAAAAGCTTTCCGAGAAAGAGGCTGAAGAAGAGTTGGAACGTCTTCCGAAATACTCTGAAAATACGCCGGGCATGCTTCAGAATGGGCAATGTAACGATATCATGGGAGTTTGCGGCTGTCCTCTGAGCGGGTCACAAGCTCTAATTTGTTCCTATTTGAAACAACTTCAAGACCAAATTCGTGACAAGACGAATGTTGCAATACTCAGTCCACGCCTCATAGAGGCTGCTGATGGTACTAGATACAATTGTGTCGTATGGAACAAAATGCTCAACGACTACGACATAGTGTTCATGCCGATTGAAATAGAAGGCGTGTACGGCCTTGTGACCGTTAACAAGAAGCATGACAAAAATCGCAATAGATATGCATCTTTGTTTGTGGGGTTGTCGAAATCGAAAAAGGAGAAGGAGCCTTCGATTACAACTCAGTTACGCAAAAAGATCAAGTCAATTTTCGCTGTTCACGGAATTCCTATCGCAAAAATAACAATGGAAATTGAGCGTACAGATAACATTGTAGCTCATCTTTGTTACATGGCACTGTCTTCAGTTCAGGAGAAGGTGGATAAAGTTGAGTTTATGAACAATTGGTTGGCGACAGTTGACCTATGCAAAGATTTGCGTTCATGTGCTCATCTCGTGAAGTGTCCCTGCAAGTTGTATGGCGATAGTAGAGGACGTACGGGATGTGCAATCTACAAGAACACTGACCTTCTTCCCAACGGCTGGTCTTTAGGACCAATGTCGAAGAGATGTCAATACTGTGATGCCCACTTGTTTAAGAGTGAATCGTCCGCGATTTGTTGTCAGAACGGAAAAGTTAAAGTGACATCAGAAGAGTTATCTCAGAAAACACCTGAGACTATGAGAAAATTCAAAGAGATTGCCATTAATGATGGTGGTATTTTCTCAAGAACAATGCAGATCAATAATCATCTTTCGCCTGGTCACAATATATATCGTCAGAGGGAGATGAAAACACCCGGTGAAAGAACTTTGGTCATTCATGGCACGTACACCGCAGGAGTGTGCCACGTGGAGGGTCGTAATGCAAGTGATCCAGCTTTCGCGCAGATCTACCTTACAGCAGCCGACACCCTGAATGCCTGCTTGAGCAAGTACTCATGGCAAACAAAGAAGATTAAGGAGTATATGCTAAGGGTAATTGTGGCCTTGAAGCAGAATAATGTGTTGTTGCAAAACTACATGACAAGTGGAGAGCTGTTGAAAGCAGAACGCGAGCGAAGAAAAGCCGCGGGCATAGCCGAAGAGCCAAGCCTACTCATGATTATTAAAGATCGCAGAGAGGATATGCCCGACGGTGTGCTACCTGACAATGTACACAAGGGACGTATCAACAAACCCGCCGTAAACAACCAAGTTGCTTGCATATACGTGGGTGATCATCCCAGTCATGAAGATTTGGTGAATGGAATCCGTGTTAAGAACAGAGGTGGCCAGACTGTTGCTCCACATTTTCTATCAAATTTGGACGGGTTGCTATTTGTGATTCTGTTTCCAAATGGTGAAGTAGGATACATTCATGATGCAAACAAGTACAAGCGACCGGAAGGTAGATTCGATAAAACTCGCAAAAGCAATGCTAACCCAGACTCTGACGATGATCACAATCTGGACGGCAGTGATGACATGGTTGTTCAGAACAAAGAGACCAAGGCTGATGCAGTTTCTCGACGCGAGTTCACATTGTTTATGCTAGCAAGACGTGGGAGCTCAGATGACCTAAAGCTTCACAGAATACTCGGCTGGGGCAAGCTGACTGCCCAGTGGATTTTGTTCTCGTGGACGCGTATTGAGGCCGATCGTGTAGCTAGCATCACCAAGAATATGACTGAGATTCGTGGAATCCACCAAAGCGCTCTGTTCACTCGGTTGGACGCAGAACTTCAAAGAAAAAAAATTCCCCTTGGGGCTTTGACTTACATGCCCTCTTCATATATTGGTGGTCCAAAGTGGTTACAGAAAAATTTCAAGAATGCAATGTGCGTTGCTCAGAAAGAGGGGAATCCTCACATATTCGCCACGATGACAGGAAATGCAGAGTGGGATGAAATTAAAGCAAATCGCATTCACACCAAAGATGGATGGATAACCGATCCAATGCTGGTGGCGAGAGTTTTCCATGAGAAACTGCAAGAGCTTCTGAATGACATACGCAGTGGAAAAGTGTTTGGGGAAATTGTGGCATTGCAATACTCCATTGAGTTTCAGAAAAGAGGCATGCCACATGCACATATTCTTATCACATTGAAACACTGGTCAAATGATCCTGCTTTTGTTGATAAGATAGTATGTGCAGAGCTGCCAATACTCCCAGACGACATCAACGACCCCACGTACGACTCTATTGTACAATTACGGGAGAAGGTTATCAAACATATGATACATCGTCCATGCAAAGGCAAAACTCGTATGAGTTGCAGACAAGGTTATGAGAACAAGGAGAAATGTCAGAAAAAGTTCCCCTTTGATCACAGTGAAACAACTCATGTGTCGAAACAGGGGCATCACATATACAGAAGACGCAAGAACATTCCTCCGTTCGTTGTCGGAAAGAAACAAAACAAGGTATTTGCAACTAACGCTGACGTTGTACCGTACAACAAATGGTTGCTGTCAAAGTATGATTGTCACCTGAATGTCGAAATAGTTTGCTCTGCTACGGCGTGCAAGTACATTTTCAAGTACATATATAAGGGACCTGATCGTCTTGTACTTGAGCTACTTGGCGATGACAACGAGGCTGCTAAAGCTCGTAAGGAGCACACTATCCGTGACGAGAACAATGAAGCTGTCATCGCAATAAACATGGCACAAGAACATGTTAACGCTCGATATGTCAGCCAGGTAGAAGCGGCATATAGACTTCTCGGATATGCAATGCAAGGAACTTTGCATACAGTGGTGAAGTTAATGTCACATGAGCCAGACGGAAAATTTGTTTATTTCCATGCCAAGAACCAGAACCAACCCATGGAGGCAAAGAAGAGTGAGCTTGAGGCATATTTCGATCTGATCGAAAAAGAAAGAGCAACCGATGGAGTTGACAAAGACTTGACTTGGACCGAGGTGGCCGAACAGTATCGTTTTGACCAGTCCAAACGGGTTTACATCAAACGGCTGATTAAGAAGAGACTTCTCGCTTACATCAACTTTGTTCCCCCAAAGTTCCCGGAAAGCTATGCTGTGAGGTTGTTGTTGAGCAAAAGAGCAGCCAGCAGTTTTGATGATCTGCGAACAATCGGTGGTGTTTTGCATCCAACCTTTGTCGAAGCTGCTGTGGCAGCCGGTTATATGCACGCCGATGAAGAGTGGGATCGCTGTTTGGCGCTTGTATCTCATCACGCAATGCCCAGAGAAATCAGACGCGTGTTTGCATCCCTCCTTGTGTACTGCAAGGTACTGAACGCAAGAGAACTATGGGAGAAATACAAGGAACACATGAGAAATCGTCGTAACGGTTGGACTGCTGACCGGCTCGATCAGTATTCATTGTCGCACATTGACTGGATACTGAGAATGCAAGGCTCATCCTTGCAGAAGCACAACATGGACGACCTTCTGGATGTCCAGGCAGCTGATCCTGCAGTACAATACGATCCAGACAGTGACATTGACGTGTCTAACGTGCCTGTAGCGAACCCTGTCCCTCAGTTGAATGTCAAGCAGATAGAGGTCTTGAACACTGTCCTGACAGCTGTACAGCAGCCAGTGGGAGCGCAGAAGCGACTATACTTCCTGTACGGCAAGGCAGGTTGTGGCAAAACGTTTACATACAATCAGATTATACGCGAATGTCGTGCAATGGGCAAACGTGTGATAGCGGTGGCCTCTACTGGAATTGCCGCCACGCTGTTGGAAGGTGGGAGAACGGCGCACAGTACGTTCCAAATACCCATTGAACTTGAAAAAGACTCGATAATCCGAATGGATGCTAGAAGTCAGACTGCTGACCGATTGAGAAAGGCCGACCTTATTGTTTGGGACGAGGCTCCAATGCAGTCAAGGTACGCAATGGAAGCAGTAGATCGGATGATGCGGGACATTTCCGAGCCGCACAGAAGAAGACTCCCCTTTGGCGGTACAACCGTAGTTTTTGGGGGAGACTGGTCTCAATTCTTACCGGTGGTTCGCAGTAATCGGGGTTGTGATTTGGAAACAGAAACCATCAAGGTGACTCTGAAGAGTAGTGACTTATGGCGAGAAATGACAGTTCTGACACTGGATCAGAATATGCGTGTGGCCGCAGGCCAGGAAGATCACATGCAGTGGTTGAGAAAAGTTGGCGAAGGTCGCTGTCAGTACATGAACACGTCCTGCATCAACCTTCCACTCGAGATGTATGCAGAGACAGAGAAGGAAATCATTGACTGGATGTATACCCCGGAAGTTTTGCGTTCACCAACAAGACTTGGCAGAGTAGCGTTGTTGTCGGTGAAGAATGACGACACTCTAGACCTGAATGAACAGATTCTAAAACGGTTACCAGGCCGTGAATTTGTCCTCAGTTCTGCTGATGAGTGTGCCAATCTGGATACTGGATATTTCGGACTTCAAGAAACGGTCGAGTACTTGAACACTCAGACACCCCCAGGTTTCCCACCACACAAACTGACTCTGAGAATCGGTTGCATAGTGATGTTATTGAGAAATATCGATGTTGCCCACAATCTGTGTAATGGAACCCGGCTCGAAGTGCTAGACGTACTGCAACAGGGTCAAACCCATTTGCTGAAATGTCGTCATCTGAACGCAGTCAACAACGCCGAATGTTACATTCAACGAATGCCGTTGACCTACAAGGAGAACGCAGATTTATCCGGTTTGGCATTCAAACGGGTACAGTTCCCATTACGTTTGTCATTCGCAATGACAACAAACAAGAGTCAAGGTCAGACATTTGACAAAGTTGGCCTCATATTGAGAACACCCGCCTTTGCTCATGGAAGTACTTATGTGGCGTTGTCAAGGTGTACATCGAAGGAGGGTATCAAGGTTACAATGAATCGTAAGCCACTTGACGATGCAGGAAAGCCGTACATCCCAGTCAGAAATGTCGTTTATCGACGAATGATTGACGACGAGTGAGACTCGAGTGTTTAAAATCGTCATCTGAGTAAGATGACGTAGAGAGTTGTTTTTGAAACTTTTTTCTCTCTCTAATCAAAAAAGAAATGGCCGGTATTAAGATGTACACCTCCACGGGGTCCGGCTGGCGTGTGTGCGAAACGTTTCTGCGTTTTGCACACTACTGAGTACATTCTGCATTCGAGAAGAAATTGATAGAGATGATAGTGCTCAACAGACTTGAGATTGTCAAGTCAGATATAAGCATCGCGCAGAAATGACGTTTGCGTTTATATAAGCAGTTTTATAAATTGATTCATATTACTCATTGTTAATATGAATTGCCTGGTTTCTTGTGATTGTTTGCCGTGGTTACATCAAGTATTTCGTTGTTGTGTTTATTTGGATTTGAAATAGTTTGCTTTTATCTTTTATATTTCAGTGTTGGTTTTCTACCCAAATACTATCGAACCTAAGTGCATACATGCACTGACTATGGGGGGGGGGGGATAATAAGAGTAAAAAGTCTATTATTTTAACTAAACCAACCGCTCCACTATAGTAACATCTGATCATCCTTCCAAACCACGATGCCGATTTTCAAACACGCGTAAATTGAACCCTGCAACGAACAAAGTAAAAGCATTTCGGAAAATAGTTCATCAGTTGAGGTCAACGCTTAGATTATATCGACTTTGAACTGCTGACTAACAAAATGAAGCTGTACTGAAGCAACTCAGACTCAGGTGCACCTAGTTTTCCTTGTCCGTACTCAGTACTGAATGAAAGTTCTCAAATCGATAGGAAACATTGAGAAACTTGGTTTCGAAAACAGGCTTTGCAACGAATCAGCAAAGCAGGAAAGGTTTGAAAGTAGAACTAAGTACTTGGGCAATTTCCCAACTGAAGGAAAAAGCCAGACAGCTACAAAGCATGTGTGCGTTGATTTACTTTATATTTAGTCATCCGAAGAAAGCCAGAAAGTGAAGGGATAAAAACAGAAGAATAGTAAAGCAATAAAACTAACCTTAAAAATCATGAAGAACTTCGCCGGATGACATATGGGAGAATGGCATGACAGCTTCTCCCCAACAGAAAAACTGTAAAGAAAACAAATAGAACAGTGAAAACTGGTTAGGTTGTGTTGTGCTAGAAGTATTATTGCTCGATGGACTCTCTATGCTATACAAATAGTGCGTAATACTACCGAGGTGGACTTAGACTCAAAGTGGAAATAGTTTAGTTTTGTGAAACAATGTAGTTCTATGAAACATGTATGGGCAATAAGAATGAATGGAGAATCACAAACTATTACAACAGAAACAGTACTGAACCACTGTAAGCTATAAGTGACTTACGGAAAAACAGTAACTAATATTCCGTTGAATACTTAACGAAAAAACTTGAATTAAATCCAACTAACCCTTTCCGTTGTTTCGAGACAAACTCATGGGATAAGTTCCATAACAGACACATCCAACAATAGGACGATCTGAAAGAGGGACATTGGAAACAGAATTCAATCCCACTAGACTTATCACTACTTGAGAATCTATTTCCAAGTAAATACTATTTGAAATAAATGCAATTCTGAGTAGCGGTATCATTAAACCCAAGAAAAAGAAGTGAATGAAATCCTATGTTAAGCTGAGTTATACCACTATCAACGTTCACCAGGACAACATCTACAAGGCTGGTATACCTGATAGCACAAATCGAAGATTAAAGAAACAAATAAGAGCGAACACGGCTGATACTCACCATGAAACCGCAGTTGCCTTCCGAAAGGAACGAAGCATCGGGCACCAGTGTTATGCACAGCCTGGACCCACAATAAGCATATAAAAAATCGGACCTGCAATGAAATGAAATAGTCAGACAATACTGAGATCGCTGCCAAGAATTTCAAAAGCAAAAATGTTAAACCCGCTAATCATAAAATAATATTGAACAAATGTACTGTAGAAACGTGAGCAGGTTTGTAGCTAGATCTGTAAAATGTGCTAAAGCAGCTTACATGAACATACGATCTGTGTAATACTAATAGTTCAACATAAGTTCACTGCAAATTCGATATTCTCAAGAAAAGAAAATAGTAAAAACTGAACTCTACCACAAAAACGTGACTCTATTCAAAACAACTTACCTTGAACTCCATTCACACCGTCAAGACAGATACAGATTCCAATTAGACAGGCTCGAACGAGACCAACTATCAAGATTCAATGAAACCGAACTCCTGAAAGAACTGTTCGGAGTTAAGAGTATAGTACAAAGAAATGAGACGCTGAAAACATTCCTAACTAACACAAGCAATGGTAAACGCAGCCAGTTAGAGAAATGAACGAATGATATTGCTGCGAGACCAAGAAAAAACATGGAAACCTGGACAATCATATTGATACACGTGCGAAAGTCGGTGAATTTACGTGTAATTTTTCCAAATTATGCATTCTGCTGGAGGAAAAGGATTAGGAAAAACTTATGTGAACAGACAACCTGAATAAAATAGAGAAACAACGTACCTTTTCTGTTAATAGAGTACAGGTGTAAAGTAAATCAGTATAAAGTGGACACTTGCCATCCCTCGCAAAACATCTGGAAGAAATGAGAAATTAAAAACAAAGAAATCGCGAGCGAAAGTAAACGCAGCCGATGTGGATCGCTGGAAAATTGAGACAGATTTGGAAAACAAACTGAGCAAACATGTTAATACACGTGGAATTCGCTTCATTTTCAGTATCCACGAGCAAAAAAGCGACTGTGTTTACTGAAAATCGCGTTAAGTTGAAGAATCCAAAGCTTTTGTTCAGTGTGGGGAATGGGATAGAAGAATTGAATACTGACAAACAACTTACACTATTGCTGTGAACATAAAACTAGTTTCTAGCAAATGTGATAGTAGAACGAGCGCGCTTGGTGACTGGGAATAGTGCCAGCTGCTATCAACTCACTTCCACTGTAACACTACTATTTTAGCTTATTTTCACTGCAAAATCATGAATCCAAAAAAAGAAGAGAGTAAAAAGTAGTACACATTCTGAACAACTTTACACTATTCAAAACAAGTCTATACTAGTCGAAAAACATACCTTGTGAACTATCTCTAACCCAATATGCCAGATAAAAGAAAAACATATCCAAGAAGGCTCGGAAAAATATTAGAAGTCGACAAATTGCGAAATCTGAAACAGATTGAACAATGAAGCGAAGAAGAGAACACAATTAAAAGTGAACACAACTCAAATGAGGAAGAGAAAAGCTAAAATATTGCGAAATTGATGAGAAGCAAGTGGCAGTAAGTCCGTTTGTGAATTCACGTGTAATTCGCTTCATGTCCGAACACCACCTAATCATTGGCAACCAGGAAAACTCATTCAGAAATAAAACTCATTAAAGTATATCTCATTCAAAAATAATACTCATTAAGTACATGAACGTAGTGAAAGGCCAAAATCAACTTTCAAATCTTTTGGCATTTTTGAATTCTCGACTAAAAATATGTTAATGAGTTTCCATTCTCAATGAGTTTTCCAGTAATGAGTTTTATTTTTGAATGAGTTTTACCTGGTGCCCTAATCATTGTGCTTCGGGGAGAGGAACAAAATAAATTGTGAATCCACAAACTGAATAATGAAAAACACAACGTACCTTCCCTGTAATAAAATAGAAGCTCAGCACACTAAATGAGACGTAGATGAAATAACACCACCATTCGCAGGACATCTGAAAGAAATGAAGTATTGAAAACGAAAAAAAACGAGAAAAACAAACGCGGGCAAACGTTAACGAAAAGTGCAAAACTGAGACAGAAGAGTCAAACAAACTAAACAAACGTGTAAATACACGTGAAATACGTTCCATTTTCGAGAAGCGCGAGCAGGAAATCGACTGTTTTCAGCAAACGCAAGGGAACGGTGAGAATATACTAACTAACACTGGAGCGGAAAGCGAGCATATGTGGGACAATCGCAAGCCGCTCGCGTTTATAAAGAAAACAACAACACTCTAGGTAATGCCGCCAGCCAACGCGGCACCAGATGGAGTGCACAAGTGTGGAAACTAGGAAATTTGCTAGAATGCAGCATAGGGAGTTAAATATAAAACTGTACAGAACTATGGAAAATCCCACAAACTCTGTCTGACGAAATAAATTAAACGAACTGATGCAAACCCAAAAACTCAATAATGTAGAGAAACAACGTACCTTCTTGAAATAATCAGCCAATCAATAGTAAAACAGAGCCAGAAAGTGAAACAAAAGCACTATGCGCTGGAAATCTGAAACAAACGAAACGATAAAAACAAAGAAAATACCAGAAAACACAAAAGTAGGCATAAGGAGAAAGTGAACTGCTAGAAACTGAGACAGAAGAAGAAAACAAACTGAACAAACATGTAAATACACGTTAAATTTGTTTCATTTTCGGGAAGCGCCAGCAGGAAATGAACTATTTTCATAAAATGCGACGTGAAAGGTGGGAAGATTCTGACATTGCAGCGAAAGGCGAGCATGTGTGACAATCGTAAGCCAATCGCGTTTATAAAGAAAACAACAACACCCTAGGTAATGCCGCCAGCCAACGCGCCACCAGACGGAGTGCACAAGTGTGGGAAAGCAATTTGCTAGAATGTAGTGTAGAGAATGAAGTACAAAATTGTACAAAAACGATGAGAGTGTTGGCCAAACATATGGAAAGATTTTGTTTTTGCAATAGGAGTGAAATTCTTCTGACCCAGGGATAATTTGTCGCAACTGAGCACACTTATTGAACCAAAAACAGGATTGAACAACTATTTCACACGCTTATTTTTTAATTTCCGGTTGTCTAATACTGAAAGTCGGGACTCATTTACTCAATTACACTATAATATGACGTATATGAGATTATAATATGAGATTCTTGGCTGAAGTTGAGAAAAACGTGAGAAACGTGGAAATTGTTCAACAAAAAATCCAATCAATGCAAAATTTCACGCTGATTTCGGAACACCTTGTCTCGAGTTTTGAAAATGATTGTGAGCACGTCAAACGAGTGCGTAGCACAAGTTAAATGCGCTTTTCCAGGATTATGGCTGGCCTCCGCCCAAGGAAACGCGTCGCTGTGCGCCGCGCAATGGAGATATCAACAAAATTCAAACGTTTTTCCGTAGCCACAACTTTGCAAAACATTTGTTGCAGAAATTAGAGAAATCCGTCGACAACCACGTTCACAAGGTGTATCTAAAGACAGTCACGTCAAAAAAACCGACGAAAACACCTCCCCAGCTTTATAGAGGAGAGAGCGCTCATATTGCCCATTTGACACGTGCAAACTGAAATTTTCGGTATTCTAACATTGATATTCGGATTCTACATGGTTGATTACACTATTTTATGATGGTTTAGGAAAAAATATTTTTTTCCCATTTTCACTTCATACCCATCAGAAAGTGAAAAAATCGATATTTTCGACTTGTATATCTCGATCAGTTTTTGTGATATGATGTTTATTTTTCCAAAGTGAATCATTCTTGGTCATATCTATCCGTGTTCGAAATTTCAGCTATTTCTGTCTAGTTTGAACCTCCCAACGAGATGCCTCAAAATGACAAAAATCCGCATTTTGAGATTCTCGGCTGAAATTGAGAAAAACGTGAAATACGTGGAAATTGTTCGACTCAACAATTATTCGTTTCAGAATTTGACGCTGATTCCGAAAAACTATACCTCGAGTTCTGAAAATGATTTTCAGCTGATCCGATAACTGACACCTTTTACTTTGGTGCCACCCTTTGAGCCAGCCAGCCACGTTTACGTGTAACTATGACCACCCAGTAACATTTAAAGGTTGATATTAAGATTCGCCATGGTTGAAAACCTCATTCTAGTAGTTTCCGCATCAAAACGTTGTGTTTGGATAGTTTTTCAAGTTTAGCAACCTCCAAAAACTACCAAAACCGTTGCTTAAAATCCACAGTTTTCCGGCAGTTTTGAAGATAGTATCACACAATTTTCAGAATATGTTCATAGATACTTCAGATACTAGTTTACCAACTTTCAGGCTCCTACCATCATTTTGAACTACTTTACTAGTTGACCCCGGCTCAAAATTTCGTCTTCAGTGAATTTGACCTCGCAGATTTTGGTTTACAACTTTTTCTGAGAAATTGGTTAAACGAAATTCTTCACACAATACATCACTAGAAAGCCCGTGAAGTTTTCTAGGGGGAGAAACAACTTTTATTCACATATCCCCACCCATAAACTCACACGGCCGTTCCCCACCAATGCAACTCCCAATTCGGGCTTCAAAAAATGTCGGATTCGGCCCACAAGAAGGCATCTTACAAGTTTCACGTGGTAGCACGTGTTTTTGAGTTAGTCTACAAATGTTCAGCGCAGTAAGTTGCCCTATAACCACTTCATTTTCAAATAATTCGCTCCATCCACCCTTCAAACCTGAGCCAAACCTTTGAATTTGGCTGATATTTTGATTTTTCTGGATTTAGAAAGTTGTAAATAACAGTAGAACTTTGTAAACTTTACTAAGAAGTTCACCTTTGTACATATAATCATAAAATAATAATGCAAAAAACGAGAAACTTTTGCAAAACGCCCACCAGACTACCGACCTCGGCGGGGATAGAACCCGTGACCCTTGGATCGACAGTCTGGCACGCATTTGCTGCACCATCTGCACTCGAAATCAGGCAGCTTACTTCTGGGGAAGTGATAGGGCGCCGGCGGGTGGCGGCGCGCGTTTACCTCTTGCTAGCTCATTTTTGAAGATATGAAAAAGTTTTTTTCGGAAAAAAGATCTACTCTATTAGCTCTATCTGCTGGTATAAATCATTAAGCTGCCAGATGACTGGTTCGAAAAGTCAATGTCCGAAATCGACCTTCTGACGGTTCCTGTGAAGTTTTGTGTGAACCGATTGACAAGTTTGAGGTGTCAAACTGATTGTTGGGTAATTCTCTACATTCTATCAAAGAATAGCTCAGTAAAAACAATGCAAACGAGTCATTAGCACAAGTGAAATGCGCTTTTCTAGGAATTTTGCAAGCTTGCGCCTGCGGAAACGCGTCTCTGCGCGCCGCGCAAGGAGATATTACAAAAATGCAAGCATTGTCCGGTAGCCACAACTTTGCAAAACATTTGTTGCAGAAATTAGAGAAATCCGTCGACAACCACGTTCACAAGGTGTATCTAAAGACAGTCACGTCAAAAAAACCGACGAAAACACCTCCCCAGCTTTATAGAGGAGAGAGCGCTCATATTGCCCATTTGACACGTGCAAACTGAAATTTTCGGTATTCTAACATTGATATTCGGATTCTACATGGTTGATTACACTATTTTATGATGGTTTAGGAAAAAATATTTTTTTCCCATTTTCACTTCATACCCATCAGAAAGTGAAAAAATCGATATTTTCGACTTGTATATCTCGATCAGTTTTTGTGATATGATGTTTATTTTTCCAAAGTGAATCATTCTTGGTCATATCTATCCGTGTTCGAAATTTCAGCTATTTCTGTATAGTTTGAACCTCCCAACGAGATGCCTCAAAATGACAAAAATCCGCATTTTGAGATTCTCGGCTGAAATTGAGAAAAACGTGAAATACGTGGAAATTGTTCGACTCAACAATTATTCGTTTCAGAATTTGACGCTGATTCCGAAAAACTATACCTCGAGTTCTGAAAATGATTTTCAGCTGATCCGATAACTGACACCTTTTACTTTGGTGCCACCCTTTGAGCCAGCCAGCCACGTTTACGTGTAACTATGACCACCCAGTAACATTTAAAAGTTGATATTAAGATTCGCCATGGTTGAAAACCTCATTCTAGTAGTTTCCGCATCAAAACGTTGTGTTTGGATAGTTTTTCAAGTTTAGCAACCTCCAAAAACTACCAAAACCGTTGCTTAAAATCCACAGTTTTCCGGCAGTTTTGAAGATAGTATCACACAATTTTCAGAATATGTTCATAGATACTTCAGACACTAGTTTACCAACTTTCAGGCTCCTACCATCATTTTGAACTACTTTACTAGTTGACCCCGGCTCAAAATTTCGTCTTCAGTGAATTTGACCTCGCAGATTTTGGTTTACAACTTTTTCTGAAAAATTGGGTAAACGAAATTTTTCACACAATACATCATTAGAAAGCCCGTGAAGTTTTCTAGGGGGAGAAACAACTTTTATTCACATATCCCCACCCATAAACTCACACGGCCGTTCCCCACCAATGCAACTCCCAATTCGGGCTTCAAAAAATGTCGGATTCGGCCCACAAGAAGGCATCTTACAAGTTTCACGTGGTAGCACGTGTTTTTGAGTTAGTCTACAAATGTTCAGCGCAGTAAGTTGCCCTATAACCACTTCATTTTCAAATAATTCGCTCCATCCACCCTTCAAACCTGAGCCAAACCTTTGAATTTGGCTGATATTTTGATTTTTCTGGCTTTAGAAAGTTGTAAATAACAGTAGAACTTTGTAAACTTTACTAAGAAGTTCACCTTTGTACATATAATCATAAAATAATAATGCAAAAAACGAGAAACTTTTGCAAAACCCCCACCAGACTACCGACCTCGGCGGGGATAGAACCCGTGACCCTTGGATCGACAGTCTGGCACGCATTTGCTGCACCATCTGCACTCGAAATCAGGCAGCTTACTTCTGGGGAAGTGGTAGGGCGCCGGCGGGTGGCGGCGCGCGTTTACCTCTTGCTAGCTCATTTTTGAAGATATGAAAAAGTTTTTTTTGGAAAAATGATCTACTCTATTAGCTCTATCTGCTGGTATAAATCATTAAGCTGCCAGATGACTGGTTCGAAAAGTCCTGTGAAGTTTTGTGTGAACCGATTGACAAGGTTGAGGTGTCAAACTGATTGTGGGGTAATTCCCTACAATCTATCAAATAATTGAAACCAAAGGTCAAGTCAACACCGCACAGGTAGATCAAAACCGTCCAAAATAAACCATTTTGAAAACGTTGCTCATCTGAAATCAACTCATTCAATCAAACTTCACCAACTCTCACCCCTCCTCCAATGCTCCGAATATCAGCAGTGTGAAAATGGACAAAATCGACTATTTTCGTTCCTGAAAACCCACAAACAAGTTTAAAGATAATCTGAACATTCATTCAAAGGTTAACCAAATTTATCCCAACGTGACAGTACGTACTCGCCCCCTTCACTTCCCAAGCGCAGAGTAATTCTCAGACAGTCAGACAATTGAGCAAAAAGTTCGAAAGGGCTACAATGCCGAACGAACAGTTGTCCAACAGTCCCTCAATCCGATGTCATATCCCGATGTTTGCAATTACACTTTAACGGCCCTAACGTAGCAACCCTAACCTACGTGAGCCCCAAAACAGACTGAAACGTGCACTAAACAATATTTTATCCTTAAAAAGGTGTATTTTGCTCAATCCCCAGAGCGAATTTCACGTGAGCGGAAATCGAAATTTCGGTCTTCAGCAACTACCTTGAACGTTACGACTAAGTGCATTGAGGGTCGTCATTTAGCGTCTGAAGTTGCTTTTGAACAATGTGTTCCACTAAAAATCTTACCTTGAACCTTAAGTCAATCCCAGCGACCCTCGTGGCCGCCACAGACCCTAACCAGCTCACACCCATAATTTTGGCCCCGCCCCCTTTAACCCCATGTGGATAATCGTTATCCCCACACCCAATTCCTACTCCCAACAAGTTTCGGCCATTTCAAAAGTTTTGACCTCCGACCTTTGCTCCCCCTTTAACCCCATGTCGATACTCGTGATCCCCATACCAAATAACCCATTCTCAACTAATTTCAGCCATTTTTTAAATTTTTGACCTTTGACCTCTGCTCCCCCTTTAACGACATGTCGATATTCGTGATCCCCGTACCCGTTTACCTATTCCCAACAAGTTTCAGCCATTTTAAATTTTTTGACCTTTGACCTCTCCGTCTCCTTTAACGACATGGTCATATTCGAACTCCACATGGTCGATTACCCCTTGGTACCAAATTTCAGGTCAATTGGACCACTTTTGTATTTTGACGCGTCGCGTGCGCGCGTCGCGTGCGTGACCCAAAAATTTCTTCACCATTAGATCCCCCTCAAGTGGGGGGTCATTTTATATAATTACAAGGTTCTCTAAAAATTACTCCCAACCGAGTTACAAGGCCAAAACCCATTTCGGGCCCAAACTTCAAGGGTCCCGTACACGTGTCACGTGAATGAAAAATCAAAAAATTTTGGAGGTCCCGATCGGGCTCCGGTGGGGGGTCATAATATACAATACATTCCTACCCTTATCTCCAACCCGCCAACCACCAGCCACCGATTAGTGCGTTTTTTCATTTTTTTGGACCTTTTACATGCGTTCACGTGTGAATAACGTGACACGTGTGACACGTGACAAAATTTTGTTTACATAATATTAAAATATAGATAGTTTACAAACTTTTTGGAAAGAATTGGCGAAATCCGTCGAAAGGTCGCGACGCTACGCGTCGCGAAAAAAAAAGTACACCAAAAATCGGACGAAAACACCTCTCCAGCTTTATTATATAAGGACTAGCGCTATCCATACACGGTTTTTTTCAACCACTGTTCCCTTATTTAGTGATTCAATATGTTGGATTATCGATTATCGATTGACGCGCCGCTACGCGTCGCCTAGGTGAATCGATTATCGATTGACGCGCCGCTGCGCGGCGACCGGTTTTCTGCCACTGTTCCCAAAGATAGGGCCGCTTCGCGGCCCTGGGTAATGTGTGGGGGCACGGGTATCGCTGCGCGGCCAAATTCCCAAACACGGCCGCTTCGCGGCCCTGGGTAATGTGTGGGGGCACGGGCATCGCTGCGCGGCCAAATTCCAAAACACGGCCGCTTCGCGGCCCTGGGTAATGTGTGGGGGCACGGGCATCGCTGCGCGGCCAAATTCCAAAACACGGCCGCTTCGCGGCCCTGGGTAATGTGCGGGGGCACGGGTGCAAAAACTTTTTTGACTCCGAATCGGCTGATTTTTTCAAATGTTGTTTAGAACACTTTGAGTGAGTGATGCTGGAAGTTTGAGCGTGAAACTACAACTTTTCAATTTTGACCAAAATCTGTTTTTCACATAAGGGTCCCCCACATGGTGCAAAAACTTTTTTGACTCCGAATCGGCTGATTTTTCCAAATGTTGTTTAGAACACTTTGAGTGAGTGATGCTGGAAGTTTGAGCGTGAAACTACAACTTTTCAATTTTGTCCAAAATCTGTTTTTCACATAAGGGTCCCCCACATGGTGCAAAACTTTTTTGACTCCGAATCGGCTGATTTTTCCAAATGTTGTTTAGAACACTTTGAGTGAGTGATGCTGAAAGTTTGAGCGTGAAAACTACAACTTTTCAATTTTGACTAAATCTGTTTTTTCACATAAGGGTCCCCCACATGGTGCAAAAACTTTTTTGACTCCGAATCGGCTGATTTTTTCAAATGTTGTTTAGAACACTTTGAGTGAGTGATGCTGGAAGTTTGAGCGTGAAACTACAACTTTTCAATTTTGACCAAAATCTGTTTTTCACATAAGGGTCCCCCACATGGTGCAAAACTTTTTTGACTCCGAATCGGCTGATTTTTTCAAATGTTGTTTAGAACACTTTGAGTGAGTGATGCTGGAAGTTTGAGCGTGAAACTACAACTTTTCAATTTTGACCAAAATCTTGTTTTTCACATAAGGGTCCCCCACATGGTGCAAAAACTTTTTTGACTCCGAATCGGCTGATTTTTTCAAATGTTGTTTAGAACACTTTGAGTGAGTGATGCTGGAAGTTTGAGCGTGAACTACAACTTTTCAATTTTGACCAAAATCTGTTTTTCACATAAGGGTCCCCCACATGGTGCAAAAACTTTTTTGACTCCGAATCGGCTGATTTTTCCAAATGTTGTTTAGAACACTTTGAATGAGTGATGCTGAAAGTTTGAGCGTAAAACTACAACTTTTCAATTTTGACCAAAATCTGTTTTTCACATAAGGGTCCCCCACATGGTGCAAAAACTTTTTTGACTCCGAATCGGCTGATTTTTCCAAATGTTGTTTAGAACACATTGAATGAGTGATGCTGAAAGTTTGAGCGTAAAACTACAACTTTTCAATTTTGTCCAAAATCTGTTTTTCACATAAGGGTCCCCCACATGGTGCAAAAACTTTTTGACTCCGAATCGGCTGATTTTTCCAAATGTTGTTTAGAACACTTTGAGTGAGTGATGCTGGAAGTTTGAGCGTGAAACTACAACTTTTCAATTTTGACTAAAATCTGTGTTTCACATAAGGGTCCCCCACATGGTGCAAAAACTTTTTTGACTCCGAATCGGCTGATTTTTTCAAATGTTGTTTAGAACACTTTGAGTGAGTGATGCTGGAAGTTTGAGCGTGAAACTACAACTTTTCAATTTTGACCAAAATCTGTTTTTCACATAAGGGTCCCCCACATGGTGCAAAAACTTTTTTGACTCCGAATCGGCTGATTTTTCCAAATGTTGTTTAGAACACTTTGAATGAGTGATGCTGAAAGTTTGAGCGTAAAACTACAACTTTTCAATTTTGACCAAAATCTGTTTTTCACATAAGGGTCCCCCACATGGTGCAAAAACTTTTTGACTCCGAATCGGCTGATTTTTCCAAATGTTGTTTAGAACACATTGAATGAGTGATGCTGAAAGTTTGAGCGTAAAACTACAACTTTTCAATTTTGTCCAAAATCTGTTTTTCACATAAGGGTCCCCCACATGGTGCAAAAACTTTTTTGACTCCGAATCGGCTGGATTTTTTCAAATGTTGTTTAGAACACTTTGAGTGAGTGATGCTGGAAGTTTGAGCGTGAAACTACAACTTTTCAATTTTGACCAAAATCTGTTTTTCACATAAGGGTCCCCCACATGGTGCAAAAACTTTTTTGACTCCGAATCGGCTGATTTTTTCAAATGTTGTTTAGAACACTTTGAGTGAGTGATGCTGGAAGTTTGAGCGTGAAACTACAACTTTTCAATTTTGACCAAAATCTGTTTTTCACATAAGGGTCCCCCACATGGTGCAAAAACTTTTTTGACTCCGAATCGGCTGATTTTTCCAAATGTTGTTTAGAACACTTTGAATGAGTGATGCTGAAAGTTTGAGCGTAAAACTACAACTTTTCAATTTTGACCAAAATCTGTTTTTCACATAAGGGTCCCCCACATGGTGCAAAAAACTTTTTTGACTCCGAATCGGCTGATTTTTCCAAATGTTGTTTAGAACACATTGAATGAGTGATGCTGAAAGTTTGAGCGTAAAACTACAACTTTTCAATTTTGTCCAAAATCTGTTTTTCACATAAGGGTCCCCCACATGGTGCAAAAAACTTTTTTGACTCCGAATCGGCTGATTTTTTCAAATGTTGTTTAGAACACTTTGAGTGAGTGATGCTGGAAGTTTGAGCGTGAAACTACAACTTTTCAATTTTGACCAAAATCTGTTTTTCACATAAGGGTCCCCCACATGGTGCAAAAACTTTTTTGACTCCGAATCGGCTGATTTTTCCAAATGTTGTTTAGAACACTTTGAATGAGTGATGCTGAAAGTTTGAGCGTAAAACTACAACTTTTCAATTTTGACCAAAATCTTTTTTTCACATAAGGGTCCCCCACATGGTGCAAAAACTTTTTTGACTCCGAATCGGCTGATTTTTCCAAATGTTGATTAGAACACATTGAATGAGTGATGCTGAAAGTTTGAGCGTTAAAACTACAACTTTTCAATTTTGTCCAAAATCTGTTTTTCACATAAGGGTCCCCCACATGGTGCAAAAACTTTTTTGACTCCGAATCGGCTGATTTTTTCAAATGTTGTTTAGAACACTTTGAGTGAGTGATGCTGGAAGTTTGAGCGTGAAACTACAACTTTTCAATTTTGACCAAAATCTGTTTTTCACATAGGGGTCCCCCACATGGTGCAAAAACTTTTTTGACTCCGAATCGGCTGATTTTTTCAAATGTTGTTTAGAACACTTTGAGTGAGTGATGCTGAAAGTTTGAGCGTAAAACTACAACTTTTCAATTTTGTCCAAAATCTGTTTTTCACATAGGGGTCCCCCACATGGTGCAAAAACTTTTTTGACTCCGAATCGGCTGATTTTTTCAAATGTTGTTTAGAACACTTTGAGTGAGTGATGCTGGAAGTTTGAGCGTGAAACTACAACTTTTCAATTTTGACCAAAATCTGTTTTCACATAGGGGTCCCCCACATGGTGCAAAAACTTTTTTGACTCCGAATCGGCTGATTTTTCCAAATGTTGTTTAGAACACATTGAATGAGTGATGCTGAAAGTTTGAGCGTAAAACTACAACTTTTCAATTTTGTCCAAAATCTGTTTTTCACATAAGGGTCCCCCACATGGTGCAAAAACTTTTTTGACTCCGAATCGGCTGATTTTTTCAAATGTTGTTTAGAACACTTTGAGTGAGTGATGCTGGAAGTTGAGCGTGAAACTACAACTTTTCAATTTTGACCAAAATCTGTTTTTCACATAAGGGTCCCCCACATGGTGCAAAAACTTTTTTGACTCCGAATCGGCTGATTTTTTCAATGTTGTTTAGAACACTTGAGTGAGTGATGCTGGAAGTTTGAGCGTGAAACTACAACTTTTCAATTTTGACCAAAATCTGTTTTTCACATAAGGGTCCCCCACATGGTGCAAAAACTTTTTGACTCCGAATCGGCTGATTTTTCCAAATGTTGTTTAGAACACTTTGAATGAGTGATGCTGAAAGTTTGAGCGTAAAACTACAACTTTTCAATTTTGACCAAAATCTGTTTTTCACATAAGGGTCCCCCACATGGTGCAAAAACTTTTTTGACTCCGAATCGGCTGATTTTTCCAAATGTTGTTTAGAACACATTGAATGAGTGATGCTGAAAGTTTGAGCGTAAAACTACAACTTTTCAATTTTGTCCAAAATCTGTTTTTCACATAAGGGTCCCCCACATGGTTGCAAAAACTTTTTTGACTCCGAATCGGCTGATTTTTTCAAATGTTGTTTAGAACACTTTGAGTGAGTGATGCTGGAAGTTTGAGCGTGAAACTACAACTTTTCAATTTTGACCAAAATCTGTTTTTCACATAAGGGTCCCCCACATGGTGCAAAAACTTTTTGACTCCGAATCGGCTGATTTTTCCAAATGTTGTTTAGAACACTTTGAATGAGTGATGCTGAAAGTTTGAGCGTAAAACTACAACTTTTCAATTTTGACCAAAATCTTTTTTCACATAAGGGTCCCCCACATGGTGCAAAAACTTTTTTGACTCCGAATCGGCTGATTTTTCCAAATGTTGATTAGAACACATTGAATGAGTGATGCTGAAAGTTTGAGCGTAAAACTACAACTTTTCAATTTTGTCCAAAATCTGTTTTTCACATAAGGGTCCCCCACATGGTGCAAAAACTTTTTTGACTCCGAATCGGCTGATTTTTTCAAATGTTGTTTAGAACACTTTGAGTGAGTGATGCTGGAAGTTTGAGCGTGAAACTACAACTTTTCAATTTTGACCAAAATCTGTTTTTCACATAGGGGTCCCCCACATGGTGCAAAAACTTTTTTGACTCCGAATCGGCTGATTTTTTCAAATGTTGTTTAGAACACTTTGAGTGAGTGATGCTGAAAGTTTGAGCGTAAAACTACAACTTTTCAATTTTGACCAAAATCTTTTTTCACATAAGGGTCCCCCACATGGTGCAAAAACTTTTTTGACTCCGAATCGGCTGATTTTTCCAAATGTTGATTAGAACACATTGAATGAGTGATGCTGAAAGTTTGAGCGTAAAACTACAACTTTTCAATTTTGTCCAAAATCTGTTTTTCACATAAGGGTCCCCCACATGGTGCAAAAACTTTTTTGACTCCGAATCGGCTGATTTTTTCAAATGTTGTTTAGAACACTTTGAGTGAGTGATGCTGGAAGTTTGAGCGTGAAACTACAACTTTTCAATTTTGACCAAAATCTGTTTTTCACATAGGGGTCCCCCACATGGTGCAAAAACTTTTTTGACTCCGAATCGGCTGATTTTTTCAAATGTTGTTTAGAACACTTTGAGTGAGTGATGCTGGAAGTTTGAGCGTGAAACTACAACTTTTCAATTTTGACCAAAATCTGTTTTTCACATAAGGGTCCCCCACATGGTGCAAAAACTTTTTTGACTCCGAATCGGCTGATTTTTCCAAATGTTGTTTAGAACACTTTGAGTGAGTGATGCTGAAAGTTTGAGCGTGAAACTACAACTTTTCAATTTTGACTAAAATCTGTGTTTCACATAAGGGTCCCCCCACATGGTGCAAAAACTTTTTTGACTCCGAATCGGCTGATTTTTTCAAATGTTGTTTAGAACACTTTGAGTGAGTGATGCTGGAAGTTTGAGCGTGAAACTACAACTTTTCAATTTTGACCAAAATCTGTTTTTCACATAAGGGTCCCCCACATGGTGCAAAAACTTTTTTGACTCCGAATCGGCTGATTTTTCCAAATGTTGTTTAGAACACTTTGAACGAGTGATGCTGAAAGTTTGAGCGTAAAACTACAACTTTTCAATTTTGTCCAAAATCTGTTTTTCACATAAGGGTCCCCCACATGGTGCAAAAACTTTTTTGACTCCGAATCGGCTGATTTTTCCAAATGTTGTTTAGAACACTTTCAGTGAGTGATGCTGAAAGTTTGAGCGTAAAACTACAACTTTTCAATTTTGACGAAAATCTGTTTTTCACATAAGGGTCCCCCACATGGTGCAAAAACTTTTTTGACTCCGAATCGGCTGATTTTTGCAAATGTTGTTTAGAACACTTTGAGTGAGTGATGCTGAAAGTTTGAGCGTAAAACTACAATTTTTCAATTTTGACGAAAATCTGTTTTTCACATAAGGGTCCCCCACATGGTGTAAAAACTTTTTTGACTCCGAATCGGCTGATTTTTCCAAATGTTGTTTAGAACACTTTGAGTGAGTGATGCTGAAAGTTTGAGCGTGAAACTAAAACTTTTCAATTTTGACCAAAATCAGTTTTTCACATAAGGGTCCCCCACATGGTGCAAAAACTTTTTTGACTCCGAATCGGCTGATTTTTCCAAATGTTGTTTAGAACACTTTGAGTGAGTGAGTGTTGTGAAACGAGCTCTTCTAGGAAACATGGTTGGCCTAAGCCTAAGCCTTTTTGCCGAGTAAAAATAATGCAAACGAGCCAGTATCACAAGTGAAATGCGCTTTTCCAGGATTATGGCTGGCTTGCGCCCGAGAAATCGCTTCAGATGCGCCCAAGTTTTGCGCATAATTTAAAACCAATTTTAGCTCCTCACATTCATTCCGCCGGTCGGTAGAAGCGTGCAACGGGGCTCAATTTAGCCAAAAACACGTTTCGGGCCCTAAAAATCGATAAAATCAATAATCTCAAAATTTTCTTGAAGATTCGAATTCAGTGGCCTAATACGGTTCTGTCGCCGTAGAGCTTGTGTTTTCACGACTTCTCATCTCTGAGATCTGAAAATCGCGCTTGTCGCGCGCGCGCCGCGTGCAAAGTTGCGGCTGGACCAAAATTTTTTGCTTCAGAATGACCGCCGTCAAAAGTTCTACGACCCAGTGTACTTTTCAGCACGAGATCATTCGCTGTTTTTGAGAAAATCAAAAAACAAGTTTTTTTTGCAAAAAGTTTACCTTTTTAAAACACGCGCAGCGCGCGCCGCGCTAAAGTTGGAAAAAAATTGTTTTGCCCAATCGATTGGAAACTATTTAGGCAAACTTTTTTGTTATTACAGTAATTTCCCAAAATTAACGTGCCAGCCACTACAACTTCTGAAACACGAAAATTTTACTTTTTGGCGGAAAGTGCACGACGTTTGGACGTACTGTGCACGCGTGCATGTACATTTTTACAAAATTCATACATGAATCGCGAGACGACGATGATCGCATACGAGAATTTTTAAAATGAACAAAAAGTCTATACGGCATGGCGCGCTACGCGCGCGGAAATACGAGTAGGGCCGCTGGAGTAGCGCAAACCTCCTACCAGCTTTATAAAATATAGAACTAGCGATAAATGATTTTTGTAAACTATTCACCACGGTTCCCCTTTTTTATATAAAAAAAAGTTTTTCAAATCCGACCATTTTGAGCCAAGTTATAGTCAATTTAGTGCCGCCGGCGCGCCCGCCGCGCCTAATGAGCGAGCACGTCATTATCGATTATTGAGGCACCCGCGGCGCAGCTGTCAATAATTTTGGGCAGGTCAACCTGGTTTACTGGTGGGCATCGCTGCGCGGCCAGATTGAAAAAAGGCCGCTGCGCGGCCGGAGACAATGTAGGGAAAGGGCATCGCTGCGCGGCCAGATTGAAAAAAAGCCGCTGCGCGGCCGGAGACAATGTAGGGAAAGGGCATCGCTGCGCGGCAAAACAGCAAAAAAGGCCACTGCGTGGCCAGAAAAGATGAGTAAGTAACCGCAGTGAAGCGAGCTTTTCTAGGAATGATGGTTAGCCTAAGCCTAAGCCTTTTTGCCTGGTAAAAATAATGCAAACGAGCCAGTAGCACATGCGAAATGCGCTTTTCTAGGAATATGGCTGGCCTGCGCCCAAGGAAACGCGTCGCTGCGCGCCGCGCAAATCAGATATTGACAAAATTCAAACGTTCTCTCGTAGTCACAGCTTTGCGCAACATTTCTTGCGAAAATCAGACAAATCCGTTCACAACTGCGCTAACAAGGTGCATGTAAAGATACCCCTTCCGAAAAAACCAACGAAACCCCCTTACCAGCTTTATAGAGAGGAGAGCGCACATCTTTCCCATTTCACACGTGTAAACTGACTTTTTTGGCATTCTGACATTGATATTCGGATTCTACGTGATTGATTACACTGTTTTATGATGTTTAAGAAAAAAATATTTTTTCCCATTTTTCACCCCATACCAACCATCAGAAAGTGAAAAAATCTATATTTTCGACTTGTATATCTCGATCAATTTTTGTGATATGAACATAATTTTCACAGTGTGCACTAGTCTTGCTCTCATCTACAAATGCTTCGAGTTTCGGAACTTTCTGTCTATTTTGAAGCTCCTAACGAGATGCCTCAAAAATGCCAAAAATCCACATTTTGAGATTCTCGGCCAAAATTGAGAAAAACGTGAAATACGTGGAAATTGTTTGACTCAACAATTATTCGTTTCAGAATTTGACGCTGATTCCGAAAAACTAAACCTCGAGTTCTGAAAATGATTTTGAGCTGGTCCGATAGCTGACACTTTTTACTTTGGTGCCACCCTATGAGCCAGCCAAGCACGATTACGTGTAATTGCAACCAGCCAGTAACATTTTAATGTGTATAGTTAGATTCGCCATAGTTGAAAACCCTATACTACTAGTTTCCGCATCAAATTATTGTGTTTGGATAGTTTTTCAAGTTTAGCAACCCCCAAAAAGTCCGAAAACCGTTGCTTAAAAACCACTCTTTTTTGTCAGTTTTGAAGATATCATCACAAAACTTTCAGAATATGTTTATAGATACTACAGATACTGGGTTACCAACTTTCAGCCCCCTACCATAATTTTGAACTAGTTTACTAGTTGACCCCGGCTCCAAATTTCGTCATCAGTGAAATTGACCTCGCCAACTTTGGTTTACAACTTTTTGTGAAAAATTGTGTGAACGAAATTTTCCACACAATACATTATTAGAAAGCCCGTCAAATTCTCTAGGGAGAGAAACAACTTTCATCCACATACCTCCACCCATAAACCCACACGGCCGTCCACCAACAACACCACTTCTAATTCAAACTTCAAAAAATTGTCAGTTTCGGCCCACAAAAAAGCATTTCACGTGTTTCACGTAATAGCACGTGTCCTGAAATTAGTCTAGAATTGTTCAGCGCATCGTGTTACCCTATAATCACCTCATTTTCAGATCATTTCCTTGAAACTCCCTCCAAACCAGAGGCCAAACCTCCGAATTTGGCCGGAATTTGAATTTTCTTGAAAAAAAAAGTTGTAGATAACATTAGAAACTTGTAAACTTTACTAAGAAGTTCACTTTTGTACATATAATCATAAAATAATAGTGCAAAAAATGAGAAACTTTTGCAAAACCGGCGCTTGACCACTGTCTTCAGGCGGGATCGAACCCGCGTCCTCAGACTGCAATCAAACACGCAACCGCTATGCTATCCTGTTTCCGGCTCCCAAGGGTCAGCTCGCCGGTATATGGTCGGGCCCCGGATGTCGCGGCGCGCGTTGACCTCTTGCTAGCTCATTGTTGAAGATAGGAGAAAGTTTTTTTTACGAAAATGATCTACTCCTCAAGCTATACCTGGCCATGTAGATCATTAAGCTGCCAGATGACTGGTTCAAAAAGTCAATATTCAAAATCGACCTTCTGACGGCTCTTGTTCAGTTTTGTGTGAACCGACTAATGAGTGTGAGATGTCAAACTGATCGCAGCGGAATTCTCTACATTTTGTGAAAAAACTATGATCAAAGATCAACTTACGACCTCACAGGTGGGATCAAAACCGCCAAAATTGAAAATTTTTCAACTTTTCAGGAAAATCAGTAGAAACATGGTTTAAAATCATTTTCATGGAATGAGTCGTACATTACCGAATTCCCTGGAAAAATCTCTATGCGATTCATTTTTAAAACAGAGAAAAAACTCAAAAGCGCGCGGTGCGCGCCAGCGCGTAATCACTATCAAAACACGACTTTCGGCGAGCCAGTGTGAAAAATTTTTGGTCAACTTTTTTTTTCTTTTTTGTACAGCGCAACATTTCAAAACAAGACAAACAAAATGATGTAGGTCAAAAAAAATTTGACCTACTTTGAAATTTCAACGTTACAGCGTGCGCGCGCAACTTTACGAAATTTTTCGAAATTTTCAGCAAAGATGCGGACTGGCCGAATCTATACATGTTCCAAATTTCAGCCCAATCGGACAAGTCTGACTTTTGCCGTTTTTGAAAATTTTTTGATCTACGCGTCATTACGCGCCGCGCGCATGCAGCAATTACGAAATTTGCAGCTATTCAGATGCGCCCAAGTTTTGCGCACAATTTAAGACCAATTGCAATCCCCCATATCCATTCCGCCGGTTGCTAGAAGCGTGCAACGGGGCTCAATTTAGCCAAAAACACGTTTCGGGCCCTAAAAATCGATAAATTAATTTTTTTGAAATTCTTTTATAGATTCGAATTCAGTGGCCTAATACGGTTCTGTCGCCGTAGAGCTTGTGTTTTCACGACTTTTCATCTCTGAGATCTGAAAATCGCGCTTGTCGCGCGCGCGCCGCGCGCAAAGTTGCGGCTGGACTCAAAATTTTGCTTCAGAATGACCGCCGTCAAAAGTTCTACGACCCAGTATACTTTTTAGCCCGATCTCATTCGCCGTTTTTGAGAAAATCAAAAAACAAGTTTTTTTTACGAAAGTTTACCTTTTTAAAACACGCGCAGCGCGCGCCGCGCAAAAGTTGGAAAAAAATTGTTTCGCCCAATCGATTGGAAACTATTTAGGCAAACTTTTTTATTATTACAGCAATTTGTAAAAATCAACATGCCAGCCACTACAACTCCTGAAACACGAAAATTTTACTTTTTGGCGGAAAGTGCACGACGTTTGGACGTACTGTGCACGCGTGCATGTACATTTTTACAAAATTCATACATGAATCGCGAGACGACGATGATCGCATACGAGAATTTTAAATGAACAAAAAGTCTATACGGCATGGCGCGCTACGCGCGCGGAAAGGCAAGTAGGGCCGCTGGAGTAGCGCAAACCTCCTACCATCTTTATAATATATAGATAAATTGGGCACCTTCCATATAAACTTGTCAAGATATAGAAATCTGGAGCTAGATCGAAAAATGGAAAACATGAAATTGTGAAGCGTCGAAAATAGAAAAATATAAATAAGAACAGTTCAGTATAAGGATAAACTTTTAGCCAGAAAGACAGCAAAGAATCAACAGATCCCGGCATTTTCATCCCAATCTGCGTCTCCTCAAAGGCACGCTATTTCTCTGCTCTCACATGCAGTCTCGCGAAATAGTGTGCAAAGCGAGAGACGCAGGATAGGTTGAGAGTGCCAGGATGTTCCAGCATACAAACTATAGAAAACGAACCGCCTTAGCTGTAGGAAAGGCATGTAATGCAAAAAATGACAAGAACACACGTGATCAAGTCACTTCACGTGTGAATACGTGTTAACTCGTTAACTTGCGTTCCGATACTAATTAGAAAACACGTTAACAACATGCTTCTCTCTTCACTCTACCTAATCTCCTCCCCTCTCTCTCTCTTTCTCTCATCCTCTGTGTCTCTGTCTCTCTCTCTTTCTCTCCCTCGCTCTCTCTCTCTCGTGCTCTCTGTCTCTCTCTCTCTGTCTGTCTGTCTGTCTGTCTGTCTGTCTCTCTCTCTCTTTCTCTTTATCTCCATTTCTCTCTCTATCTTCTCTATCTATCTGTGTCTCCTCCTCT
>CAXIWQ010000238.1:0-18703 GCA_964036275.1 Litoditis marina
AACGAGCATAAGTTTCGCAGCAGGGCGCAAACCCACTGCGCTATTGAAGCACACACCGGCGAGCTCGGAATCGAATACATACACAGCGGAAAGTGAGATATACAGTACTCTCCTGTCTTTCCGTGGGCGACCAATATATGTTGAACAACAACATCAAGTTAGTTTTCGATGTTTTTCCATGTTGAATGTGAAGTAATTCAGAAACGCCTCAATATTTTTCCAATTCACCGGATACGATCTTATTTTTCTTCTGAGACTGGAGCCAAATCAGGTGATAACACTTTTTCTTCCGTTTCTCACAACCTTCCACCCTCACAAAGAAATGAGCTGCATATTCGAAATTTTCCGATTCAACCTAAAATATGACATTTTCAGGTAGGTAGTCGTTATTGAGTTATTTAGGTGATTGTGAGCACGTTGGTTATCACTCTCTGCTCTGTAATCTATGCGCTCTGAGATTTTCATTGATCTTATGTAGATCGTGACATGCTCACGATTTGACGTAGATATCGAATTTCTCTTACAAAGTTAAAGTTAGCATGAGAGAATATCTGAAAAGTTCAAAAATGCAAAGACTCGTGAGACTCGTGAGAAGCTCAGAAAAGTTTCTCAATGGCTCCCATAGACCATGAAGAAACTTTCTGATCAAAAAATTGTACAATTTGCATAACATCAAGCAATTAAGAAGGGGACATGAACATTTTCACTGTAACGCAACTTGACTTGGTTCGTTTACATCCAGATTTATTTTCATTTTGTAGTCTTTAATTGGGTATTCGTATGTGATAGAGTGTTTTAAGAGCATTTTTGTACTCCTATAAGCTATTTTGAGCATACCCCGTACGCAACCCCCCTATCGGTGTCATTACGTATACCGCTTTTCTGAGAAAACAAAGCAAGATAGGGTTATAAAAGTATATATTTTTGATAATGGTTTTCAATTTGCCATAGGGTCACATTGTTAACTCAGAAGTCAAAATTAAAGCGGGACGGATTCTTTAATACAGTTCTCGTTCATTATTTTTATCTTGAAATTCTTTATCTTAATGCTAAAACGCTTGTATATACCAATTCAAACTTCAGAGTTAACTTTTTTAACATTGTTTTCTTCATTTCTTGCTTTTTAAATTTTAGAAATTAATCGTAGTTTTTCGTATGTTTCTATTAATAGAATATTTGATGTTTTGCGTACAGTTATTACGTTTTTCCGTTAGTGAGTTTTCTGTGAAGACCCAACATTTTTGATTGTGTTGAAATTGTTCTAAACTGGATATAATGGACGGTGATTTGCGCCAAATTTTTAGTTTACAGTTTTTCAGTTTTCAGTTTTCAGTTTTTCAGTTTTCAGTTTTTAAATTGCGTGGATATCGAGCATCGTTCAACAGCTGGGAAAGAGAGGCTGATATTTTTTTGTTGTAAGCACTCTTTAATAGTAAACAACTTGTCTGATTCGTTGTTATTCACATCGTAGATGCCTCATAGATATGGAACTCGACCTTGTTATTTCCCCGTGTTATTCCCACATTTTTAGGTGGCGTGCTAGATCTTCTAAGATAACGTTGAACAGATTGGTTTCGGCAACTTCTAAGATCTAGTGAATATCTGATTTTCTCACGGTAACAACTGGTGAACATCTGATTTCATCGTCTCTGACGGGTAGTTGAGGACCGGAAAGAGGCATTACCATCACTTCCAACGGTTTTTACACTCTTCTCAATCTTTCACTCTCCTTTAAATCTTTCAAACTTTTCTCAACTTTTTACACTCGTTACAAGTTCTACACTATTCCCACCGTTCTTCCTCCGATTTTAGTGCATTTCGTACCTATTTGAAGTGGCTAGACGCGTCGATATTGATTGACTGGATTGCTTTTCTTTTTAAACCATTTTGGAGGTTTATACTATTGAAAACGTTTACCACTTTTACTCGCTTTGTTCAGTCGTGAAGAGGTACAGAAAGTCGACACCTATATGAATGATTGTGGTTTTTCCATGTTAACAATATCATTAATCAGCTCAAATCTCCATTTTAAAATAGTTTTTTTCCAGGCCGCTGCCGCCGGAATGCAGAAACCCGCGATGGTCATCATTACCGCCAACTCATACAGTAAAAATTCGGATAACTGGCCACTCCCTAGCTACAAAATTCGGTGAGTAATTTTCAATTCATATGAGGAAAAAAACTGATGTAATGTCCTATTTCTAACACGGCGGTGGCTGGAAATTTGTGTGAACAAATATTGAGTTCATCACCGTTTCAGCGGTTTTTGTGTGTCCCCCTTTACTTTTAAGTTCTTCAGTCATCATCATATGACGAAGGGCGACATCAAAACCCCGGGATTCCCAAGAATGATAAAGGCAGCGCGCGTCACATTGAAGTTCCTACTGGACAAAATAGAGCGAGGTATACACTGTCTTAAATCTTCTAATTCTAAATTTTTAGATGGAAAAAAAATAGAAAAGGTATACATTTCTGATAATAAATCTTATAAAGTTATATGTTGTAGGAGCTTGCGAATATAAAGTTATATGTTGTAGGAGCGTGCGATGGGATCGTCTTTGTATGTGCTCGCACACAAGGAGCGTTCACAAAACTCATTATGAGCCTCATCTTGGGGGACGCGGACAGAGTTGGTAGGTTTTTTTAATACGATATAAAGTGATAGAAAGATGTAACACACAGTGATAGAAAAACACAACACACAGTGTTAGAAAGATGTAACACACAGTAATAGGAAGACACACCACACAGTGTTAGAAAGACGCAACACACAGTGGTAGAAAGATGTAACACACTGTAATAGAAAGACACAACACACAGTAATAGAAAGACACAACACATGCATGCGTAAATTGTAAGGTGTTCAAGTGATCTGGTAACTATTACAAGCAGTTGCGAGGGTTAGTTAGGGTCAGCGCTTGGCACCTATTCTTGCGATTTCATTTATGTCAAAAGTTGAGAAACCCGTTATTGAACGAATGCCAATGCTTTACTGTCGATACATTGATGATTGTTCCATAGTCACATCAACTCGAGTTGAGATGGACGAATGTTTTAATCTGATGAATCGGCAGTCGAGGCATATTCGACTCACGCGTGAAACGCCTTCTCAGAAATGGTTACCATTCCTGCACTCGCGTGTGCTCAGAATTTGACATAAAATGGTAAAGGAAACCTACTTGCAGTAACATTATAGTACATGCTCGCTCGGCGCATCCTACATCAGTCAAAAAGGCAGTTGTCAAAAACATGTTCCGTACTGCGCGGGAATTGAGTTCAGGGGAAACCGAGCGCGATGTATCAACGGCGTTAGCAAGGCAAATCGCATCCTCAAATGGTTACATAGAACAAAGGTTATCCCATCAGCAACACCGCATAGGATTCGCACCAGATAAAGTAGTTTTCTGTATTCCATTTGTCTCTGATGGAGTGAGCAGATCCATCAGGGACTGTCTGAAGAGAGCAAATCTGGACAACCAGGTAACACTGGTCGAATCCCCCCTGACAACTTGCGAAAACAGCTAGTGCGAAATAGAATGTACGATAGGATTTGCTCTACTGCAGCGTCTCTAATTTGTCCAAATGGAGAACCCGGGGATTGTATGCTTGAAGGGTGCGTATATTGCATAGAATATGCGCAGTGTGGGGAAATTTACATTGGGGAGACGGGTCGCGAATTTTACGTTCGGCTAAAAGAGCACATAGCGGGGCGCAACAAATGCTCACAAGTAACGGCATTGGGAACGCATAGAGTACAGTCACACAATGGGTCCAACTTTGACATAGTAGTTACGGTTTTGGAAGTTGAGAGCGATGTTCCGGCGCGCAAACTGCTAGAAGCCTGTTGGATTTGTGCCAAATCCCCTAATATGAATGGGAAAGACGAGTGAATTTCCATTACCACGCACCTCGTACCTTTCCTGAGCAAGTGCAATTTTGAGTGTGACTACTCATTTATACTCGGACATTTACACAACTCGGTTGGCTCTTCTTTCATCAATCACCTCGTGTGAAAAAAGGTGTGTTAATGTATCTGTTCAGCTGAGTTTGTAGTGCTCATTATTCGTGCTATTTGGAATACTTCTGGGTCACGTTGTCCTGCGCGACTGTATTGAGTTTATTGTACTTTGTGAACTGATGCCTTTTTCAGGCTCTGAAAACGGCGAATTTGCCGAGACGTCGCCACAATAAATATTCCATCATACTACCTCGTGTACGGTTCAACTACAAAATCAAACCAGATTCTAATACCCTTATTTTTTCAGCTGAAGCGCTCCCGGTGGAACTCCTTCCAGAGTACCGCCGTGTGCTCGCCCGGCTGCTGTGAGCACCGGCACCACCCCTCACGGTCTGTGAGCACCATCTTCCACCACCAGGCAAGATTGTGAAAATTGAGTTAAACAAATGAACTTTTTACATAGTTTAAATTTGCGCTGAATAAACAAAATGATCCAAAAAGTGTTGTGAGCGCCAATATGTGGGACAATTTTAGGAAATGGGAATGTCCCAACCAGCAGCTGTCACACCTCAAAATGAACCCGTGGTCCCCAGCTATCCAGTTCGATACGAGCCTCCGCCGGTATATCCGGACGTTGGCGGACCCCAAATGGTCAGTTGATTACTTTATTGGAACTTGGTGATTGGTGCATACAAAAATTACTTTTAGATAACTTTACATTGCAAAACCAGGTGATCAGAAAATATTTCAACGTAACCTTAATTCACGGTACATTTGAAGTGATTAGAAGTGTTTATTTGAAGTTTTACGGTAAATTTGAAGTGATTAGAAGATGTTTCAAGCAGTAACTACCATTTTTCTAGGAACCACCCATGAACATGGAGCAACGGATGCAATGCGCATATGAAACTCTCCACGTCGTAACGTACGGAGTCCGTACTCACAAACGCCGTATGGAGGACGTCCTCGCGGAATCCATAAGAACGATGATGGGAGGAGAGTGCCTCCGCCAGTTTGCTGGCTTCGCCATCGAGATAGAGGATCAAAATTGTATTAAAATTAGATTTCTGTAGAATAAAATATTTGTGTGTGTTCTTGGAAAAAGAAAAAGAAAAATTTGAGAAAAAATTTCGCAATGTTTTCGAAAATAGTTTCGAAAGTGATTCGATTGGGGGTATGAGTAATCTGGGGAACGTGAGGGGGGGGGGGGGGGGTTCATACACTACTTGGGTGCTCCAATAGCGCAGTGGTTAGTGCCCTGCTGCCAATATTTTGCTCTCAGGTTCGATTCCGGCGAGCGACAAAAATTTATAAATTTGGCACTAACTATAGCATACCTACCAATTCAGTCAGAAAGGCCAACTTAGAATCTAAAAGTATTAGGTTAGAAATATCAGTAAGAAGGGCGTTTCTCTCTTAACCTTTTCATCTCACAATCCCTCTCTCCCTCTTTCTCTTTCTTCACTCTCTCTATCTCTACGCTCTCGCTAAACCCTTGTTTTAATTTATCTTTCTCTCTCTCTCTCTCTCTCTCTCTCTCTCTCTCTCTCTCTCTCTCTCTCTCTCTCTCTCTCTCTCTCCCTCTCCCTCTCTCTCTCTCTGTCCCTCTCTCTCTAATCTGCCCTCTTTCTCTCTCCCTCTCTATCTCTAATAATATCCCTTCTCCGTTGCATTTTATTGCTGCACCGTTATTGATTTTTATCAAGTTCAGTTGCACCTATTAACCAACTGTTTTTTAGTGCATTGATAAGAACTTTCAACGCAAAGCAAATCTCATTATTATATTCATACTGTTAGTTGATAGCACGGTCACGTGAAACATGTTTTACACAGCAAAACTCAGAAACGTACAATGACAGAGTGCACGATGCCTCATTAGAATGCTAACTTTACGTGACTATTCAGTTTACTTCCACTATATTGTTATATTTCATTTGCTTGGTTCATATTATCAGTATGTTGGAATATTGACGAACCTCGAATTCAATTATTAGATTTTTCTTCAGATTTTTCATTGAGAAAAATCGTTTCTTCTGAATATGAATTCTTAATTTTTTATATTATGAATAAATTAGAGAACCAAGTGACTATTTTCTTATTTTTCCGTCTCCCCTCTCCCTCTCTCTAATAGTTCTCTCCATCTCTCTCTATTTCTGTCTTCTCTCTCTCTCCAAATCTCTCTAGTTTCGCTCTCTCTCTCTCTCTCTCTCTTTCTCTCTCTCTCTCTCTCTCTCTCTCTCTCTCTCTCTTTCTCTCCCAAATACGTCATAAAACGGATTAATTTGAAAAGTCACGTAAAACGTGAATCATTCCTCCACATGTTTTCGAGGTTTTTTATAGGTCTTGATGTGTTTGCAATATAAACATAATTTGTTTACATAATTTGCTTTGATACCAAGAAGGATCAAACTACGATAAGCGTGAAAAAGTACTTTTTGAGACGTGAAAGCTGAATGGAAAACGTGAAACGTGAGAATATTACAGGAATGGTGGCAACTGCCGGGGAGTTGAGTGACGACGTGTCAACTAGCGAGCGAAGCACCCGATCGCCCAGTAGGAAGAGCAGGTATATTGTTAGTTAATTGCACAGTCACGTGAAACATATCAAACACAGCAGAACTCATAAAAGTGCAATCACAAAGTGCACTATTCCTCATGGGAATGCTAAATTTACGTGTAAATAGGATTTGATCACATCGGATTTGTAGTTTGGTAATGTAGGTTTTGTAGTTTGATCTGCGTTCACAACAGAAAGTTTCGAATTTTTTTCGCACAATAGAAAGATCAAACTACAAACACAGCGAATGGGGATATCGTACACTGTAAAGTATCTTCTTCAAAAGTACAGTAGTATGAATTAAACTACTTTTTTCAACTCGGTCAACAAAAGCCTCAAACATTTGCTTTAAAAATAGGGAATAATCCGTTTTGAAAAAGTACAATGTAGCTTCATAAATAGAAAGTAATCGTTTCAACACTTTCTGTGCATTTTGTCTAATTCTATTCTTTAAGATCTCAAATTTAGCGAAGACGTTTCTGTTTTCCAGTGATGCTCGTGCAAAGTCCGTGCACAGTGTTATTCGCAAATCCAGCACGTGTCCAAAGGAGAAAAAGGTGGGACCTTTGAACTCGAATGAACGATCACAATCTGTGTAGTTTGTAGTTTGTTGTTGTAGTTGTAGTGTGTTCAATATGATTATAATTGTTTTAAATTGATCTCGATACAGTTCATGTTCTCCGAATTTCGACCGAAAACTCAGAGCAAGCGTCGTTGCATAACAGTAAATTAATGTTCATACAGCGGGGCTGTCATACATATTGATTTTTCCTCTCGTCGTCTGGCGTCTCTTCGGGGCACACTGTATCTCTGGATTTGTTGCAATACATTTTCGACCAAACGCGAATTTGTAGTTAACCGAGCACGTTCCGGAAAGCAAAAGGATCAAACTACAATAAGATACACCGTGTAGACTTGCTCTAAACGCGCGCACCCTAGGATTGAATTCGGGAAAACATTATTATTTAGAATACTCTGAAGCCTGAACGCTAGTAGATACGCGAGGAAAAAACCCAATATTTATATCAACTAGGGAATCTACTAGCGTTTTGGGTTACGGTAGCTGAAGTATTGACGCGGGCAACGGTTTCTCTCAACTTTTCATATTGAATATTAGAAACTTAATAAATTAAGTTTTTATCAAAAATAAAGTAGTTGAACTAAATACTTTTCAGAGCTAGCGTATCTACTAGCGTTCAGGCTTCAGAGTAGAATGTTAATTGTATAATATTGTATCTACTGAAAGACGGCAAAATAGCCACACAGAAATACTCAACGCGAGAGTGGAACTCCAGCGATTCCGGAAACTCGATAAATTCTTGTCCAACCCAGGAAATTGACATAATGCATTATTATTGTTATTGTTTTAATACTCGTATACATATTATTCTATTTACAGGTGGTCAGTTTCGCCGACTCGATGGGTCTCGATTTGTGCTGTGTCAGACCGATTTTCCCCTACAATTCCAGTGACGAGGACATGTATTCGAGCAATGGATCAATACAAAGTATCCCTATACTTAAAAGGTATATTTAGGGTCTCTATACGAATTGTAGTTTGATCTACGCACACAGCAGTTTTTTCATTCTACGATTTGATGAAATTGAATGGGAAAACGTGCAGCAGCTAACGACTCTTCACGTTTCACATAAATATTTCATTAAGTTCTCGTATAACTTCTTGTAAAAGTTTTATTTTTCCAAGGTTTTGAACTAAGAAAAATGATAACACGTTTGAGTTACCATGAAACACGTAGATAGGTTTTTGCTGATTTTCAGAGTCATTCTGCTCACTTAGCTATGATATTAACAAAACGTGTTTTCTGAGTTAAACACTGGAATAGAGTTTGTTTGCAGCAACGCGCGTCCTCTGCCGCCCGTGCCGTCGAATTTCAATTGTCCGCGATATTTATTCCTCAAAAGTAATTCCTATCCTTTGTGGAAGAATCCGATCACAGTACAACAGGACCTGGTAGAGAAAGTGGGTTTATTTCCAACTTTTCTGAGTTCATCATTTAGATGGCGCCTTCACCTGACTGTTACGCTTCTGAAATTTACTTTCGAGAAGAATTGAACATTAATTTTCTCGAAAAACTTCAAATGTTTTAAGTAACGTTTCATGTCAAATAAAGGACTACATATTTTATGTGTGTCTTCATTAGTTTTTGCCACATTTGAAATGTTGTGGAAAACCAGACTATCATTTTTGTTGATATTATCACTGTTATCTGTCAATTTCGTACAAATTTGCTCGTCAGGCGAAACGGAAAAACGTTTGTCTGAAGTCTTCGAATGTAATTGGAATGACACTCAGTGGCGTGGTTTCAGTGAACAATATCTCGTTCGGAAAACAGGTACCTAAACACTTACGTGGGGGAGTATTTATGAAGTTATGTTGTAACGGTATACCTTTGCAAAATTTTGGGAAACTTTCCGCAACTTTGAGCATTAATAACGCGTGGCGTGCGCAACAAAAAACAAATTTTCTATCCTAAATCTCTAAACTAACTCATATATCTACTTTTTAAAAAAATATGTAAATCACAATGTTTTCTCTAGTGAGTTCAAAACAACAGTGAACTATGTATTTTGAGTCCTGACAAATTTATGAATGAGATCAAACTACAAATACATCGCCTGAACACCGTAGAATGTATAGTCCCGGTCATTCCCACTGAGACTTGGCAGCACCCCAATCAATATTCCAAGCGATTTTTCACCACTTTGGAGTTTTTCAATGAACTGCAAATCGCTGTTAGAGGTTGTTCAGTTTCATAAGTACAAGTGAATAAAAAACAATTTGCAGAAAACTTATATCTGGTCCATTGTGTCTGAGTGGGAATGAAACGAACTATACCGTGTCGAGTATTTATATATATATATATATATATATATATATATATATATATATATATATATATATATATATATATATATATATATATATATATATATATATATAAAGGTAGAACTATAGAGATCACAGAACTCTAAGAGGCGGCAGACATTTGCACACACTAAATAGGTATAGAGAGTGACCAAATTCTCCTTGTAGTTTGATCGGGACACCTATAATTTACAAATTTCGAACAGAAATTGAATAATTGAAAAAAGAGAACAGTGGGATGGAACAGAAAACACCGTGTGAGGTTGAAGCCAAATAAGAAAAAGCTCAGAGAGAGAATACAAACTAGGCGAATAAGAGAGAGAGAAAGTATAGAGAAGTGGTAAGTCTCGCCTCTACCCCACCAACCCCACATCGAACTTTCAGGTTCATGTTCGATATTCGCTCGACGCGTGGCGAAGTTTCGTCGACGTCCCGGCTCAATATCAGAGCAGTAATCGACAGGACAATCTCGACTATTTCTCCTTTTCTATCTATCTTCCCAATGAATTTCCAGTTGGAGCTATCTGCGAGTTCTGTATACGGTATGTACAGATGATAATCATATACGAATTGTAGTTTAATCAGTATATAGATCAAACTACAAACACAGCAGACACGACTGACATGTAGCCAGTCCGACGTTTCTAAAAATATCTCCCTTCCGTGAACGATTTGGCTGATTTGAAAAAAAATTACAAGCACAATTTATTTTAAATGGGTTGGTCATTTTTTTTTTTAAATCATGTTGTTATGCATGTGACCGTATTCACTTTACTCGACTAGGCAAGTAAATTACACAAAACGTATTCATTGACTCAATCAGCGAGATAACTTACTCGAGGGGTAGAGGTCGAATAGCCGCGCCAATTGAGCACTTTTCTATTCTGAAACATATTTGTCGACGTTAGAGGTGAGATAAGAGATTATCTCTGTTGATACTTGCACATAAAATGATATAATTGAATTCATCTCATTTCCAGGTACAAATGCGACGCTGGAGAGTTTTGGGATAACAATGACGGATCGAATTATGTGTTAGAGGTGGGTGTTTTCATGGTTATAGAGTCGATTATTGATCATTTGCGTCAGTTTCTACAAAGATAATGATTCTACTTGTCTCAATACTTTAAACAACTTATAGAAGAACCATTAAAATTGGGGTTTATTTCATCCTATTAATGTTCTCTCTCAAATTGAATGCGGTTTTTATAGGTATATATTGACGTTTTGTGCGGAGAATTTCACGTTCACTGGTAATACTGTGTTGTTAATTTCATCCAAGTTCCTCAATTCTCCAATTTTTCTCATTTTATCCATTGCTCTCAACTTTTTTTTTCAAGTGTACCAGATTTCTCCATGCATTGAATGCATATTGATTTTAGGTCCGAACCATGGCGCAATCGTCCGCTTCAACAGCTTTGGTCGAGAAATCACCGGTTTTCTATTGAAAGAGTTCTGAATTTCTTGAAAATTAATATTACAAAGTTTATTGCGACTTCTTCTCTCGACATCTTGCTTGTATGAAGAGTTTATACCTCCAAACATGTACCTCGAAAGAGTCGTGGCTGTGGTTATGAAATTGTGAAACGCCCTCACGGGCACACAAACGTGAAAACACGTGCCACGTAACGTGTTCCACGTGTCTAAAGTTGATCATATCATCATTAATTGAGAAGTCTGCACTTGTAACGTTCATTGGTTTCTAGAATAATCTCAAACCATGGAAAAGTATTAAACTACGTTTTCTGAGAATTACGGCAGAGAATAGCTTCCCCGGTCTTCTTTAACAAAATTATGAATTATTTCCGAAACAAGTTATCTCATGACAGTTAGTCGAATTTGCATAGTTATAGGCTTATTTATTGAATATATTATATGATTGTATGCTATGAAACGGTCAAAACCAACTAGCGTTCGTTTTAAACAAACTGTTGAGATTCTTCTTGTTATTTGTATTGTTGTTAAAAGTTTCAAATGTAATGAGTAATGTTCTATTGGTGTGTTTGTTATACATGGTGTAAACACAAACTCTTCTTTACTCAGTCTAGGATGCGCATTACGTTTTGAGTATTCAGAAAACCCATCCCTGACAATACAAAGTTGTTGAATTTGAGATGTAGCCAGCCGAACTATAATCAATACGCAGGTTTTGAGCGGGCCCATAAAGAAAACCAGCCGTGATACGAATGCCGCGAAATAGTGAGGCGTAGCGAGAAACGCAGGATGGGATGAAGGTGCCCGGATCTTCTAGCATACATTCTCAGAAGCTACGTATTTATTTATTTATTCATTAACTTCGCTTCGTTACGAGGCGATTATCATCATACACATATCTTTGCAGCAGCAGCTTCCTGAGAGGTCTTGGTCCCATTCTTCCAGAGGCCGTATGCATGAAACATCCCGGCTCGGGTTGGGATGCTATCACGAGCTGAATTGGCCGGGAATTAGCTCGGGATAGCATCCTAACCCGGCACGGGATGTTTCATGCATACGGCCTCAGAAAAAGACTAACTCGGAATATGTGGAAATTTGCTCTCTACCCGACGAAAAACGCGAGGGCGGTAACATTTGGAGTATTTTCACAATATAGGATCAATTAAAACAGTTAAACCGAGTACGTGGTCTGGTATCACTGTTTTATAGAGTATTTACGTTTTACGTGAATATCACGTGGGCTTCACGTGTATTGTTGGGATAAATGTGTAAATTACCATACTATACGCGACCCGCTTAGACTGATCAGAGATGCTAATACACTGCACAAACAGCAATAGGCTCGATTGTTGCGCTTACGGAACTATTGCACTCTCTCCCTCTCTCTCTCACTCTCTCTTCCCCCCCCCCTCTCTCTTTTTCCCCTATCATCCCTTTTTCTCTCTCTCTTTCTTCCTTCTCTGATCTTTCTCCTCTCTCCTTCTCTCAATCTCTTTCTCTCTCTTCCTTTTATCTCTCTCTCATCGTTCTCTCTCTCTCTCTCTCTCTCCTCTCTTGCTCTCTCTCTCTCTCCCTACCTCTCACTCTCTTTCTCTCTCTTCCTTCCTTTCTCTACTCTCTTTCTCTCTTTCTCCCTCTCTATTTTTACCCTCCCAATCATGAGTTTCTTCTCTTGTTTTGTTCTTTTGGTATGACCAGCTGTTCCCTTTTATCATTGAAAACATGCAGTAAAGTTGGCGCCGCCGCTTCGTCGAACATCATTCATGTTTTGCACTTTTTTTTGTTTTATTCTACAATATATTTAAGTTTACAATACAAAGTGCGTAATAATAATGATAATAGTTTGAGTATTGAATACGTTGTACTTTGTTGTTCACAATGATTAAAACAATATAAATGTTAGTTACTACAGAATATCGAGCTCTGCATAATAGAGATAGAGGGTGACCAAATCTTTCGAACCTAAAAAAAACTCAAACTAGAAACACAGCGCTCGGGAGCTGTTTTCGTATATTCGTGGAGAAGTTTGTACAAATGTTTTGCTATTTTGAAATTGTTGAAATCTGTGAAAAGGCATAAGATAATCTGCATTTACGTGTAAAACATGACTTAGTAGCTGACTCCAAATTGGACTGTCTACAATTCACGTGAACTTTCCAGTTGTCTTTCACGTGTTTCACGTGATTCGCACTTTCGCCCCACCAAGATAAGTACATTACAGCGGAAGTTCACGTGATAGCCACGTGAACACTAATACGGTTTTTCGAAAGTCGGAAGGATGATGTAATGCAAAATGATGCAACTACTGGGAGAATAATATATAGACAAGGCGAGCTGGAGATAACATTTTGTTTCTGAAAGTTGTTTTCCCGACACTTTGTTTAATTTTTACAACATTTCAGCTAATCTGATTGTTCAAGGATAGAATACTGTGTTTAGTTTTCATTTCGGCGGGTGAAAATCTGCAAATTTGCAAAAACACTTTTCATGCCTTTTCATCGCTCATGTTGCAAGAGTACAGAAATAGTAGAGCCTGGAACATATGAAACGATAAAGAACTCTTTTTAAGTTATTGCGTGAAAGCGGCGTGAATGTGAATGTATGATTTTATCAACGAAACAACGTATTTTGGACGAAAATAGAAAGAACACTTTTGTTACTTTTTCCATCTCTCTATGTCATGTGATAAACCGAAGAACTCCAACATACAGTGAAAGAAGATTCGGGGAGAGGGGGGCAAAAAATCTTGAACAAACACGTTTCTGCTCTTTTGATCTACCCTTCGCTCGCTTTCTGTCTTTCTTCAACTCCATTTCTCTTCCTCTCTCTCTCTCACTTCTCTCTGTTCTCGCTCTCTATGGCGAAGGCAGTTCAACCCATTTTCTTGCTTTTTGATCTCCGTCATATTGCGAAAGTGCAGAATATAAATATTTTTAACTCCCTTCACGTGATAATTTTACGTGAACCACCTTGAAATCATGATTATCTCAATGAAAATGACGTTTCTAACCAAATAACCTTTTTGAGCTTTGTTTTTGCTTTTTTGCTCCTTTTATCTCTCATTTGCGTTCGAACGTGCAGAAAAAAGAAAAAAAAGACTCCTTTTGGGTGAGAACTTCACGTGAAAAATCGTTCAAGATATGAGAACATCATTGCGAGAGACGGTTCAAGGCAAGAAGGCCTTGAAAACATGTTTTTACGCTCTTTTGATCTCGCTCTCCCAGTCTCTCTCTCTCAGTCTGTCAGTCTATCTTTCTCTCTCTGTCTCAGTCTCTATCTCTCTCTCCACTCTCTCTCTCTCCCTCCTCTCTCTCTCTCTATCTCTCCACTCTCTCAATCATCATTATTGCAAAAAAACTATAACTTGTAGTTTTGCCCCATTGATCTCTTATTCGCGTACGAACATGCTGAATAGAACTCCAAATATCAGTAAAATCAACACACGCCAAATTTTATCTCGAGCTGACTGTATAATGTGATTTACAAAAAAACAGGTTTATAAGCCGCAAAATATTAAAAAAATCTCTCTTTTTAATCTTTGATCCTCTCATATTGCGAACGTGCAGAATAGAATCCGAAACAAAAATTTATTTTTCATTCATACGTGAAAACATTAGGTGGAAAACTATGATTTCGAGGTTTTGAGAGATTAAACGTATTTGAAACCTTATTTTTTGCTGTTTTAATCTCTCTCTCCCATATTATTCTTGCAAAAAGGTTTAACTCATAACTTTTCTCTTCTGATCTCGCCTACCTTGGAACGTGCAGAATTGCCTGAGGAAAATGTAGGAATCTCTTTACTTACGTGATAATTTCACGTGAAACCCATTGAAAATGTGATTGTACCAATGAAAATGACGTTTTTAACTGAAAAATGTTTGATACCTCTTTTTGCTCTTTTGATCTCTCATTTGCGTGTGAACGTGCAGAATAGAACCCGACACATCCTGAAATTACCATATACTCAAATTTCACACCAAAGCCCTCGAAATACAACCAAACTAGCAAACATACGTTTTTTAGTCCGAAACACGTGCTAGAACCTTCTTTGTTGCTCCTTTCGTCTCTCTCTCTCTCCCACTTGTCATTATGACAAAAAAACCATTACTTCACAATTTTGCTCTTTTGATTTCCCTTTATATTGCGAACGTACAGAATAGAACCCGCTCTCTCAGTTTCTCTCTATTTCTCTTTTTCTCCTCTCCCTCTCTCCCTTTCTCTCTCTCTCAGATAAATGATCGACGCGCGGCAAAAGTTTGTTTTCGCTTATTTTTTGCTCCTTTGATCTCCAAATCCATCTCATTTGCTTGCGAACGTGCAGAATGGAACCCGGAAAGATAGCAGAGCCGCCCACTGCTCGCGGGATTAGAGCCACAATGCTCAATGCAATATGTAACACTCCCGTATGACTTGCAAATGTTACCTAAACTCGAACTTGAAGTATATACTAATAATAATGTGTTATAAGTGAATGAATAAATAAACTTCTTCTGTTTCTGTTAGTCTTGTCGTTCAACTTTTTTGAACGAAGAGACAGTGCTCAATGCAATATGCAACACTCCCTCGCCACTTGAAAATGTAACCTGAACTATCACTTAAACCTAAACAACCTTGTACTTCTATTTTTAAATGTAGAATTTGATATTAACTTTTCTATTTCTTGTTTCCTAGTCTCAGATCAATAACTCAATGCAATATGTAACACATATTGCATTGATACCTTGCAAATAACAATCAAACATAAACCTGAACTTTTTTTCTCAAAGTATAATCTGAGCTTCTTGAACAATTCCATTCACAACTCCTTCAACTCAGAAATGTTTTAGTGGTTAGATTTTTGCAGGTTAGAACGATTTGTTTATTAATTATTTTTTATTATCAAAACAGAATCTTAAAATGTAGGCTTTCTCAATTTCAAGCTTTCTGAGAGTGTCTTGAATGTTAATTCAATTACGTTTTTTTTCTCTAAGTATTGTTAAATGTGCGTAACTGAGACGGAAAACCCATTGTTGCAACTCATCGTAAATAACAACTTTAAATAAATTTATAATAATAATTTAACAACTTTAAAACCTCATAAATATATTCTATGGCCACCTCTCGCCCACTCTTTTATCTGTCCAACCATCTGTTAGTATTGATGCTCTAAATTGGCGCCTGCAGCCTTTTTCGCGAGTTACGAACGAGATGAGTTTAATGGGAATAATCAATAATCATATATATATTTCATAATGTTTATTCGAAACGTTGAAAAAACGTTATAGAAAAATGCATTTACTTCAATAGTTTTGTGATGTCTTCACGCGAATCTCTCACTTTTGTGCATTCTCTCTCTATCTCTTCAGCTCTTCACTCTGCCCTCTTTCCCTTGTTCTCTTTCTCTCTCTCTCTCTCTCTCTCTCTCTCTCTCTCTCTCTCTCTCTCTCTCTCTCTCTCTCTCTCTCTCTCTCTCTCTCTCTCTCTCTCTCTCTCTCTCTCTCGTTCTCTCCCTTTCTCTGCGTATCTGAGTCGCTGTGCACACTCTCTAACCATCATCTGTCACCACACTTATCCGCTGAAACATACTAACAAGTAGATCTCCAGGGACTTCGAAAAAGCTGATACTTGTGTTCATCTTCACTTCGTATTCAGCTGGGAGGTTTTCAACTATTTCTCGTGTTTGTTCAATGCTTGCTTATATACTCGAAACTTGGAAAAAAATTGGTTTGAAAAAATTTGTTCTCAGTTGTTTCACATTTCATCACTCCTCTAGCTCTTCAATGTCCCCACAAATTGTTCGGTGTAAACTGGATTTGGATTATAGTTGCGAATTTTAGGAAATTTTCGCCATTCTCGAATTTGTTAAGTCGAAGCGACAGCGACAGAAAGGAAAGTAATGTGAAAGAGGTTATCAAGAGAAACCGACAAGTATAACTTATAATTCAAACTAACGAGCCTAATTTGCATACGGTTGACACGTGGTGGCCTGTTTTGGCACGCGCAACGTTATATTCAGGTACCCCGGGGTATAGTCTTTTCCATTCTCACTGAGACTCCTACAGTATGATTTGAAACTTCTAAGTCGTCTTCCTCACGTGCTTGTGATCGGAAAGGTATAGGATTTTCGCACCTCGTTCTCGTCCTTAGGTACTAATAATGTAGTAGATGGTTTTTGATGAACTGATTTTGCAGCGTCACAACAGCCTCCGGAATGTTTGTAAAGTTACTGTAGAAGTCTCAGTAGGGATGGTGGGAACTATACCTAAACTAGCTTTCCTTTCTGCCCCCCCCCCCCCCCCCCCCCCCTTTAAACAACCCTGCGAATACTATTCTCAAAACTCAGATCCAGCCGAGTGTTTACATTTATTGGAAACGCAAATAAATCAACTTCACGTGAAGTACACGTGAAAATTTCACCAACTATACCAACAACTTGTAAATACACATGTTTTCTAGAAGTAAATTGAATAGTCACGTGAATGTAGCATTCTAATGAGGCATAGTGCACTTTGTTATTGCACGTTTCTGAGTTTTGCTGTGTTTAAACATGTTTCACGTGACTGTGCAAGTGACCAACAGTATAGTTTCCATTGATCGCGTCAACTTCTCTACTTCCTCTCTTCTATTTTCGACTTTACAACTGTTCCGTTGATCTTTCTAACCAGACAATTTGAACTATTAATTGCCGCGAAAATCGAAAACAATCATTTTGATAGATTCTCACGTCCGCTCGCGACATGTTTGGAAGGTTATAAAAACATTTTAAATTAGGCACAATTTCAATTCGAAAACTAAAGTTGTTTTCTCTAAATTAGGTTAATTTTCGTACTTTATCTGTTGCCATTCTGTGTATAGTAGGCACCTCTCATGAACTTTTTGAGATATTTTAATGCAATAATGTATTAAAACTCCAATTGCCATGTTATTTGAAAACATTCCAATCTCCATTGATGTTTTAAATAATAGAACTTTTTTCAAAATGGTTTCACGAATATGTTAATAGCCGGAATCTAACGTGAGCTGTAGGTTTTATTTTTTATATATTAAACTTTGTTTTACATGTTAGTTTTGCTATCACTAGTTATAATTCTTTTTTCTAAGTGTTAGGGATGAAATGTTTAAAATTGTACTAATTCCTCTCAGTTTCCAGTAAATGTCAATGGTGTCGCCGGCGACAACGTCCAGCGACTTCGGCTTCTGCTCTGGCGGCTCGGAAAGCGATGACGTCACCTACGTGGAGGAACCAATCGATATGCATCTTCTGCACTGCTCCCCACGGTGAGTTGGGTTTGATGGAATTTCCTTTACAACTTGAACTTAGAAACATTGCCTGTTTTTTTTTCTCTAAGTTCACCTCGATTTTTAGAAGTTTAATTTTGGAGCGTTGGTGTCTCTCTGTTTTTATCTCTGTTAGAATATTCTCATTGAAAAATATTTGTCTCTTCAATATCTACACGCTACAACTATCACACGTTCACACGTTGCACGTGAGTTCATTCTTCACTAGTTAGATTGACACTAATCTCCTCTCTTCTCAAAGTTCCCTGTTAAAACAGCAAACTATAAAAAAAAACATAGCGGGATACTGAACACTTCCTCCCCCTTTCTCAGAGCGCATTTTCTCCGTAGCAGACATATGAATTTTTCAATCCCTCATTATTAGGATAATCTTATAGTAGTTACTTATACCAGCTACGTAAAGCGTACTATCACGTTACGTATCTATTACACGTTTTCACGTCCCACATTTTGTTTCGAAACTTCAACCATCAGTGCACTACTTTGTGTGTCTAACGTGCAAACTGATCCAGTGTACGAAGAGTGTCTTGGTGTCTTCACATTACACTTTCACACATTTACATGTTCTCATGTGATTCCACACTTCACT
>CAXIWQ010000239.1:0-86711 GCA_964036275.1 Litoditis marina
TGGCTGTGTGCCACAGAATAGATAGTTGTATTGGGTTTTTCTAGCTGGGAGCAACATACTTGATAGCCATATAATCTTTTTTCTGTAGCTGCACGGCAAAGAGTCAATAACCGCGTTAATTTGTCTTTTGTGGCTGTGCGCCACAGAATATAAAGTCGTATTAGGTTTTTGTAGCTGGGAGCAACAGACTTGATAGCCGTATAAACTTTTTTTCTGTAGCTGCAAGGCAAAGAGATAATAACCGCGTTAATTTGTCTTTTGTGGCTGTGCGCCACAGAATAGATTGTCGTATCAGGTTTTTGTAGCTGGGAGCAACAGACTTGATAGCCGTATGAACTTTTCTCTGTAGCTGCAAGCCAACAAGTCGATAACCGCGATAATTCGTATTTTGTGGCTGTGCGCCACAGAATAGATTGTCGTATTAGGTTTTTGTAGCTGGGAGCAACAGATTTGATAGCCGTATGAACTGTTCTCTGTAGCTGCAAGGCAAAGAGTCGATAACCGCGTTAATTCGTATTTTGTGGCTGTGCGCCACAGAATAGATAGTCGTATTAGGTTTTTGTAGCTGGGAGCAACATATTTGATAGCCGTATAACCTTTTTCCTGTAGCTGCACGGCAAAGAGTCAATAACCGCGTTAATTTGTCTTTTGGGGCTGTGCGCCACAGAATATAAAGTCGTATTAGGTTTTTGTAGCTGGGAGCAACAGACTTGATAGCCGTATGAACTTTTTTCTGTAGCTGCAAGGCAAAGAGGTAATAACCGCGTTAATTCGTATTTTGTGGCTGTGCGCCACAGAATAGATAGTCGTATCAGGTTTTTGTAGCTGGGAGCAACATATTTGATAGCCGTATAACCTTTTTCCTGTAGCTGCACGGCAAAGAGTCAATAACCGCGTTAATTTGTCTTTTGGGGCTGTGCGCCACAGAATATAAAGTCGTATTAGGTTTTTGTAGCTGGGAGCAACAGACTTGATAGCCGTATGAACTTTTTTCTGTAGCTGCAAGGCAAAGAGGTAATAACCGCGTTAATTTGTCTTTTGTGGCTGTGCGCCACAGAATAGATTGTCGTATCAGGTTTTTGTAGCTGGGAGCAACAGACTTGATAGCCGTATGAACTTTTTTCTGTAGCTGCAAGGCAAAGAGGTAATAACCGCGTTAATTTGTCTTTTGTGGCTGTGCGCCATAGGATATAAAGTCGTATTAGGTTTTTGTAGCCATGAGCAACAGACTTGATAGCCGTATAAACTTTTTTTTGTAGCTGCAAGGCAAAGAGTCGATAACCGCGTTATATCGTATTTTGTGGCTGTGTGCCACAGAATAGATAGTTGTATTGGGTTTTTCTAGCTGGGAGCAACATACTTGATAGCCATATAATCTTTTTTCTGTAGCTGCACGGCAAAGAGTCAATAACCGCGTTAATTTGTCTTTTGTGGCTGTGCGCCACAGAATATAAAGTCGTATTAGGTTTTTGTAGCTGGGAGCAACAGACTTGATAGCCGTATAAACTTTTTTTCTGTAGCTGCAAGGCAAAGAGATAATAACCGCGTTAATTTGTCTTTTGTGGCTGTGCGCCACAGAATAGATTGTCGTATCAGGTTTTTGTAGCTGGGAGCAACAGACTTGATAGCCGTATGAACTTTTCTCTGTAGCTGCAAGCCAACAAGTCGATAACCGCGATAATTCGTATTTTGTGGCTGTGCGCCACAGAATAGATTGTCGTATTAGGTTTTTGTAGCTGGGAGCAACAGATTTGATAGCCGTATGAACTGTTCTCTGTAGCTGCACGGCAAAGAGTCAATAACCGCGTTAATTTGTCTTTTGGGGCTGTGCGCCACAGAATATAAAGTCGTATTAGGTTTTTGTAGCTGGGAGCAACAGACTTGATAGCCGTATGAACTTTTTTCTGTAGCTGCAAGGCAAAGAGGTAATAACCGCGTTAATTTGTCTTTTGTGGCTGTGCGCCACAGAATAGATTGTCGTATCAGGTTTTTGTAGCTGGGAGCAACAGACTTGATAGCCGTATGAACTTTTTTCTGTAGCTGCAAGGCAAAGAGGTAATAACCGCGTTAATTTGTCTTTTGTGGCTGTGCGCCATAGGATATAAAGTCGTATTAGGTTTTTGTAGCCATGAGCAACAGACTTGATAGCCGTATAAACTTTTTTTTGTAGCTGCAAGGCAAAGAGTCGATAACCGCGTTATATCGTATTTTGTGGCTGTGTGCCACAGAATAGATAGTTGTATTGGGTTTTTCTAGCTGGGAGCAACATACTTGATAGCCATATAATCTTTTTTCTGTAGCTGCACGGCAAAGAGTCAATAACCGCGTTAATTTGTCTTTTGTGGCTGTGCGCCACAGAATATAAAGTCGTATTAGGTTTTTGTAGCTGGGAGCAACAGACTTGATAGCCGTATAAACTTTTTTTCTGTAGCTGCAAGGCAAAGAGATAATAACCGCGTTAATTTGTCTTTTGTGGATGTGCGCCACAGAATATAAAGTCGTATTAGGTTTTTGTAGCTGGGAGCAACAGATTTGATAGCCGTATAACCTTTTTCCTGTAGCTGCACGGCAAAGAGTCAATAACCGCGTTAATTTGTCTTTTGGGGCTGTGCGCCACAGAATATAAAGTCGTATTAGGTTTTTGTAGCTGGGAGCAACAGACTTGATAGCCGTATGAACTTTTTTCTGTAGCTGCAAGGCAAAGAGGTAATAACCGCGTTAATTTGTCTTTTGTGGCTGTGCGCCACAGAATAGATTGTCGTATCAGGTTTTTGTAGCTGGGAGCAACAGACTTGATAGCCGTATGAACTTTTTTCTGTAGCTGCAAGGCAAAGAGGTAATAACCGCGTTAATTTGTCTTTTGTGGCTGTGCGCCATAGGATATAAAGTCGTATTAGGTTTTTGTAGCCATGAGCAACAGACTTGATAGCCGTATAAACTTTTTTTTGTAGCTGCAAGGCAAAGAGTCGATAACCGCGTTATATCGTATTTTGTGGCTGTGTGCCACAGAATAGATAGTTGTATTGGGTTTTTCTAGCTGGGAGCAACATACTTGATAGCCATATAATCTTTTTTCTGTAGCTGCACGGCAAAGAGTCAATAACCGCGTTAATTTGTCTTTTGTGGCTGTGCGCCACAGAATATAAAGTCGTATTAGGTTTTTGTAGCTGGGAGCAACAGACTTGATAGCCGTATGAACTTTTTTCTGTAGCTGCAAGGCAAAGAGGTAATAACCGCGTTAATTTGTCTTTTGTGGCTGTGCGCCATAGAATAGATTGTCGTATCAGGTTTTTGTAGCTGGGAGCAACAGACTTGATAGCCGTATGAACTTTTTTCTGTAGCTGCAAGGCAAAGAGGTAATAACCGCGTTAATTTGTCTTTTGTGGCTGTGCGCCATAGGATATAAAGTCGTATTAGGTTTTTGTAGCCATGAGCAACAGACTTGATAGCCGTATAAACTTTTTTTGTAGCTGCAAGGCAAAGAGTCGATAACCGCGTTATATCGTATTTTGTGGCTGTGTGCCACAGAATAGATAGTTGTATTGGGTTTTTCTAGCTGGGAGCAACATACTTGATAGCCATATAATCTTTTTTCTGTAGCTGCACGGCAAAGAGTCAATAACCGCGTTAATTTGTCTTTTGTGGCTGTGCGCCACAGAATATAAAGTCGTATTAGGTTTTTGTAGCTGGGAGCAACAGACTTGATAGCCGTATAAACTTTTTTTCTGTAGCTGCAAGGCAAAGAGATAATAACCGCGTTAATTTGTCTTTTGTGGCTGTGCGCCACAGAATATAAAGTCGTATTAGGTTTTTGTAGCTGGGAGCAACAGATTTGATAGCCGTATGAACTGTTCTCTGTAGCTGCACGGCAAAGAGTCAATAACCGCGTTAATTTGTCTTTTGGGGCTGTGCGCCACAGAATATAAAGTCGTATTAGGTTTTTGTAGCTGGGAGCAACAGACTTGATAGCCGTATGAACTTTTTTCTGTAGCTGCAAGGCAAAGAGGTAATAACCGCGTTAATTTGTCTTTTGTGGCTGTGCGCCACAGAATAGATTGTCGTATCAGGTTTTTGTAGCTGGGAGCAACAGACTTGATAGCCGTATGAACTTTTTTCTGTAGCTGCAAGGCAAAGAGGTAATAACCGCGTTAATTTGTCTTTTGTGGCTGTGCGCCATAGGATATAAAGTCGTATTAGGTTTTTGTAGCCATGAGCAACAGACTTGATAGCCGTATAAACTTTTTTTTGTAGCTGCAAGGCAAAGAGTCGATAACCGCGTTATATCGTATTTTGTGGCTGTGTGCCACAGAATAGATAGTTGTATTGGGTTTTTCTAGCTGGGAGCAACATACTTGATAGCCATATAATCTTTTTTCTGTAGCTGCACGGCAAAGAGTCAATAACCGCGTTAATTTGTCTTTTGTGGCTGTGCGCCACAGAATATAAAGTCGTATTAGGTTTTTGTAGCTGGGAGCAACAGACTTGATAGCCGTATAAACTTTTTTTCTGTAGCTGCAAGGCAAAGAGATAATAACCGCGTTAATTTGTCTTTTGTGGATGTGCGCCACAGAATATAAAGTCGTATTAGGTTTTTGTAGCTGGGAGCAACAGATTTGATAGCCGTATGAAATGTTCTCTGTAACTGCAAGGCAAAGAGTCAATAACCGCGTTAATTTGTATTTTGTGGCTGTGCGCCACAGAATATAAAGTCGTATTATGTTTTTGTAGTTGGAAGCAACAGACTTGATAGCCGTATGATTTTTTTTTGTAGCTGCAAGTCAAAATGTCAATAACCGCGTTAATTCGTCTTTGTGGCTGTGCGCCACAGAATAGATTGTCGTATTAGGTTTTTGTAGCTGGGAGCAACATATTTGATAGCCGTATGAACTTTTCTCTGTAGCTACAAGCCAACAAGTCGATAACCGCGATAATTTGTATTTTGTGGCTGTGCGCCACAGAATAGATTGTCGTATTAGGTTTTTGTAGCTGGGAGCAACAGATTTGATAGCCGTATGAACTTTTCTCTGTAGCTGCAAGGCAAAGAGTCGATAACCGCGTTAATTCGTATTTTGTGGCTGTGCGCCACAGAATAGATAGTCGTATTAGGTTTTTGTAGCTGGGAGCAACATATTTGATAGCCGTATAACCTTTTTCCTGTAGCTGCACGGCAAAGAGTCAATAACCGCGTTAATTTGTCTTTTGGGGCTGTGCGCCACAGAATATAAAGTCGTATTAGGTTTTTGTAGCTGGGAGCAACAGACTTGATAGCCGTATGAACTTTTTTCTGTAGCTGCAAGGCAAAGAGGTAATAACCGCGTTAATTTGTCTTTTGTGGCTGTGCGCCACAGAATAGATTGTCGTATCAGGTTTTTGTAGCTGGGAGCAACAGACTTGATAGCCGTATGAACTTTTTTCTGTAGCTGCAAGGCAAAGAGGTAATAACCGCGTTAATTTGTCTTTTGTGGCTGTGCGCCATAGGATATAAAGTCGTATTAGGTTTTTGTAGCCATGAGCAACAGACTTGATAGCCGTATAAACTTTTTTTTGTAGCTGCAAGGCAAAGAGTCGATAACCGCGTTATATCGTATTTTGTGGCTGTGTGCCACAGAATAGATAGTTGTATTGGGTTTTTCTAGCTGGGAGCAACATACTTGATAGCCATATAATCTTTTTTCTGTAGCTGCACGGCAAAGAGTCAATAACCGCGTTAATTTGTCTTTTGTGGCTGTGCGCCACAGAATATAAAGTCGTATTAGGTTTTTGTAGCTGGGAGCAACAGACTTGATAGCCGTATAAACTTTTTTTCTGTAGCTGCAAGGCAAAGAGATAATAACCGCGTTAATTTGTCTTTTGTGGCTGTGCGCCACAGAATATAAAGTCGTATTAGGTTTTTGTAGCTGGGAGCAACAGATTTGATAGCCGTATGAAATGTTCTCTGTAACTGCAAGGCAAAGAGTCAATAACCGCGTTAATTTGTATTTTGTGGCTGTGCGCCACAGAATATAAAGTCGTATTATGTTTTTGTAGTTGGAAGCAACAGACTTGATAGCCGTATGATTTTTTTTTGTAGCTGCAAGTCAAAATGTCAATAACCGCGTTAATTCGTCTTTGTGGCTGTGCGCCACAGAATAGATTGTCGTATTAGGTTTTTGTAGCTGGGAGCAACAGATTTGATAGCCGTATGAAATGTTCTCTGTAACTGCGAGGCAAAGAGTCAATAACCGCGTTAATTCGTCTTTTGTGGCTGTGCGCCACAGAATATATAGTCGTATTAGGTTTTTGTAGCTGGGAGCAACAGACTTGATAGCCGTATGAACTTTTCTCTGTAGCTGCAAGCCAACAAGTCGATAACCGCGATAATTTGTATTTTGTGGCTGTGCGCCACAGAATAGATTGTCGTATTAGGTTTTTGTAGCTGGGAGCAACAGATTTGATAGCCGTATGAACTGTTCTCTGTAGCTGCAAGGCGAAGAGTCGATAACCGCGTCAATTCGTATTTTGTGGCTGTGCGCCACAGAATAGATAGTCGTATTAAGTTTTTGTAGCTGGGAGCAACATACTTGGTAGCCGTATAACCTTTTTCCTGTAGCTGCACGGCAAAGAGTCAATAACCGCGTTAATTTGTCTTTTGTGGCTGTGCGCCACAGAATATGAAGTCGTATTAGGTTTTTGTAGCTGGGAGCAACAGACTTGATGGCCGTATGAACTTTTTTCTGTAGCTGCAAGGCAAAGAAGTAATAACCGCGTTAATTTGTCTTTTGTGGCTGTGCGCCACAGAATATATTGTCGTATCAGGTTTTTGTAGCTGGGAGCAACAGACTTGATAGCCGTATGAACTATTCTCTGTAGCTGCAAGCCAACAAGTCGATAACCGCGATATTTCGTGTTTTGTGGCTGTGCGCCACAGAATAGATTGTCGTATTAGGTTTTTGTAGCTGGGAGCGACAGATTTGATAGCCGTATGAACTGTTCTCTGTAGCTGCAAGGCAAAGAGTCGATAACCGCGTTAATTCGTATTTTGTGGCTGTGCGCCACAGAATAGATAGTCGTATCAGGTTTTTGTAGCTGGGAGCAACATACTTGATAGCCGTATAACCTTTTTCCTGTAGCTGCACGGCAAAGAGTCAATAACCGCGTTAATTTGTCTTTTGTGGCTGTGCGCCACAGAATATAAATTCGTATTAGGTTTTTGTAGCTGGGAGCAACAGACTTGATAGCCGTATGAACTTTTTTCTGTAGCTGCAAGGCAAAGAGGTAATAACCGCGTTAATTTGTCTTTTGTGGCTGTGCGCCACAGAATATAAAGTCGTATTAGGTTTTTGTAGCTGGGAGCAACAGATTTGATAGCCGTATGAAATGTTCTCTGTAACTGCAAGGCAAAGAGTCAATAACCGCGTTAATTTGTATTTTGTGGCTGTGCGCCACAGAATATAAAGTCGTATTATGTTTTTGTAGTTGGAAGCAACAGACTTGATAGCCGTATGATTTTTTTTTGTAGCTGCAAGTCAAAATGTCAATAACCGCGTTAATTCGTCTTTGTGGCTGTGCGCCACAGAATATATTGTCGTATTAGGTTTTTGTAGCTGGGAGCAACAGATTTGATAGCCGTATGAAATGTTCTCTGTAACTGCGAGGCAAAGAGTCAATAACCGCGTTAATTCGTCTTTTGTGGCTGTGCGCCACAGAATATATAGTCGTATTAGGTTTTTGTAGCTGGGAGCAACAGACTTGATAGCCGTATGAACTTTTCTCTGTAGCTGCAAGCCAACAAGTCGATAACCGCGATAATTTGTATTTTGTGGCTGTGCGCCACAGAATAGATTGTCGTATTAGGTTTTTGTAGCTGGGAGCAACAGATTTGATAGCCGTATGAACTGTTCTCTGTAGCTGCAAGGCAAAGAGTCGATAACCGCGTCAATTCGTATTTTGTGGCTGTGCGCCACAGAATAGATAGTCGTATTAGGTTTTTGTAGCTGGGAGCAACATACTTGGTAGCCGTATAACCTTTTTCCTGTAGCTGCACGGCAAAGAGTCAATAACCGCGTTAATTTGTCTTTTGTGGCTGTGCGCCACAGAATATAAAGTCGTATTAGGTTTTTGTAGCTGGGAGCAACAGACTTGATGGCCGTATGAACTTTTTTCTGTAGCTGCAAGGCAAAGAAGTAATAACCGCGTTAATTTGTCTTTTGTGGCTGTGCGCCACAGAATAGATTGTCGTATCATGTTTTTGTAGCTGGGAGCAACAGACTTGATAGCCGTATGAACTTTTCTCTGTAGCTGCAAGCCAACAAGTCGATAACCGCGATATTTCGTGTTTTGTGGCTGTGCGCCACAGAATAGATTGTCGTATTAGGTTTTTGTAGCTGGGAGCAACAGATTTGATAGCCGTATGAACTGTTCTCTGTAGCTGCAAGGCAAAGAGTCGATAACCGCGTTAATTCGTATTTTGTGGCTGTGCGCCACAGAATAGATAGTCGTATCAGGTTTTTGTAGCTGGGAGCAACATACTTGATAGCCGTATAACCTTTTTCCTGTAGCTGCACGGCAAAGAGTCAATAACCGCGTTAATTTGTGTATTTTGTGGCTGTGCGCCACAGAATATAAAGTCGTATTAGGTTTTTGTAGCTGGAGCAACAGACTTGATAGCCGTATGAACTTTTTTCTGTAGCTGCAAGGCAAAGAGGTAATAACCGCGTTAATTTGTCTTTTGTGGCTGTGCGCCACAGAATAGATTGTCGTATCAGGTTTTTGTAGCTGGGAGCAACAGACTTGATAGCCGTATGAACTTTTTTCTGTAGCTGCAAGGCAAAGAGGTAATAACCGCGTTGATTTGTCTTTTGTGGATGTGCGCCACAGGATATAAAGTCGTATTAGGTTTTTGTAGCCATGAGCAACAGACTTGATAGCCGTATAAACTTTTTTCTGTAGCTGCAAGGCAAAGAAGTAATAACCGCGTTAATTTGTCTTTTGTGGCTGTGCGCCACAGAATAGATTGTCGTATCAGGTTTTTGTAGCCATGAGCAACAGACTTGATAGCCGTATAAACTTTTTTCTGTAGCTGCAAGGCAAAGAGTCGATAACCGCGTTATATCGTATTTTGGGGCTGTGTGCCACAGAATAGATAGTTGTATTGGGTTTTTCTAGCTGGGAGCAACATACTTGATAGCCATATAAACTTTTTTCTGTAGCTGCACGGCAAAGAGTCAATAACCGCGTTAATTTGTCTTTTGTGGCTGTGCGCCACAGAATATAAAGTCGTATTAGGTTTTTGTAGCTGGGAGCAACAGACTTGATAGCCGTATAAACTTTTTTTCTGTAGCTGCAAGGCAAAGAGGTAATAACCGCGTTAATTTGTCTTTTGTGGCTGTGCGCCACAGAATATAAAGTCGTATTAGGTTTTTGTAGCTGGGAGCAACAGATTTGATAGCCGTATAAAATGTTCTCTGTAACTGCAAGGCAAAGAGTCAATAACCGCGTTAATTTGTATTTTGTGGCTGTGCGCCACAGAATATAAAGTCGTATTATGTTTTTGTAGTTGGAAGCAACTGACTTGATAGCCGTATGATTTTTTTTTGTAGCTGCAAGTCAAAATGTCAATAACCGCGTTAATTCGTCTTTGTGGCTGTGCGCCACAGAATAGATTGTCGTATCAGGTTTTTGTAGCTGGGAGCAACAGACTTGATAGCCGTATGAACTTTTTTCTGTAGCTGCAAGGCAAAGAGGTAATAACCGCGTTAATTTGTCTTTTGTGGCTGTGCGCCACAGGATATAAAGTCATATTAGGTTTTTGTAGCCATGAGCAACAGACTTGATAGCCGTATAAACTTTTTTCTGTAGCTGCAAGGCAAAGAGTCGATAACCGCGTTATATCGTATTTTGTGGCTGTGCGCCACAGAATAGATAGTCGTATCAGGTTTTTGTAGCTGGGAGCAACATACTTGATAGCCGTATAACCTTTTTCCTGTAGCTGCACGGCAAAGAGTCAATAACCGCGTTAATTTGTGTCTTTTGTGGCTGTGCGCCACAGAATATAAAGTCGTATTAGGTTTTTGTAGCTGGGAGCAACAGACTTGATAGCCGTATGAACTTTTTTCTGTAGCTGCAAGGCAAAGAGGTAATAACCGCGTTAATTTGTCTTTTGTGGCTGTGCGCCACAGAATAGATTGTCGTATCAGGTTTTTGTAGCTGGGAGCAACAGACTTGATAGCGGTATGAACTTTTTTCTGTAGCTGCAAGGCAAAGAGGTAATAACCGCGTTAATTTGTCTTTTGTGGCTGTGCGCCACAGGATATAAAGTCGTATTAGGTTTTTGTAGCCATGAGCAACAGACTTGATAGCCGTATAAACTTTTTTCTGTAGCTGCAAGGCAAAGAGTCGATAACCGCGTTATATCGTATTTTGGGGCTGTGTGCCACAGAATAGATAGTTGTATTGGGTTTTTCTAGCTGGGAGCAACATACTTGATAGCCATATAAACTTTTTTCTGTAGCTGCACGGCAAAGAGTCAATAACCGCGTTAATTTGTCTTTTGTGGCTGTGCGCCACAGAATATAAAGTCGTATTAGGTTTTTGTAGCTGGGAGCAACAGACTTGATAGCCGTATAAACTTTTTTTTCTGTAGCTGCAAGGCAAAGAGGTAATAACCGCGTTAATTTGACTTTTGTGGCTGTGCGCCACAGAATATAAAGTCGTATTAGGTTTTTGTAGCTGGGAGCAACAGATTTGATAGCCGTATGAAATGTTCTCTGTAACTGCAAGGCAAAGAGTCAATAACCGCGTTAATTTGTATTTTGTGGCTGTGCGCCACAGAATATAAAGTCGTATTATGTTTTTGTAGTTGGAAGCAACAGACTTGATAGCCGTATGATTTTTTTTTTGTAGCTGCAAGTCAAAATGTCAATAACCGCGTTAATTCGTCTTTGTGGCTGTGCGCCACAGAATAGATTGTCGTATCAGGTTTTTGTAGCTGGGAGCAACAGACTTGATAGCCGTATGAACTTTTTTTCTGTAGCTGCAAGGCAAAGAGGTAATAACCGCGTTAATTTGTCTTTTGTGGCTGTGCGCCACAGGATATAAAGTCGTATTAGGTTTTTGTAGCTAGGAGCAACAGACTTGATAGCCGTATGAACTTTTTTCTGTAGCTGCAAGGCAAAGAGTCGATAACCGCGTTATATCGTATTTTGTGGCTGTGTGCCACAGAATAGATAGTTGTATTGGGTTTTTCTAGCTGGGAGCAACATACTTGATAGCCATATAAACTTTTTTCTGTAGCTGCAAGGCAAAGAGTCGATAACAGCGTTATATCGTATTTTGTGGCTGTGTGCCACAGAATAGATAGTTGTATTGGGTTTTTCTAGCTGGGAACAACATACTTGATAGCCATATAAACTTTTTTCTGTAGCTGCACGGCAAAGAGTCAATAACCGCGTTAATTTGTCGTTTGTGGCTGTGCGCCACAGAATATAAAGTCGTATTAGGTTTTTGTAGCTAGGAGCAACATACTTGATAGCCGTATGAACTTTTTTCTGTAGCTGCAAGGCAAAGAGTCGATAACCGCGTTATATCGTATTTTGTGGCTGTGTGCCACAGAATAGATAGTTGTATTGGGTTTTTCTAGCTGGGAGCAACATACTTGATAGCCATATAAACTTTTTTCTGTAGCTGCACGGCAAAGAGTCAATAACCGCGTTAATTTGTCTTTTGTGGCTGTGCGCCACAGAATAGATTGTCGTATCAGGTTTTTGTAGCTGGGAGCAACAGACTTGATAGCCGTATGAACTTTTTTTCTGTAGCTGCAAGGCAAAGAGGTAATAACCGCGTTAATTTGTCTTTTGTGGCTGTGCGCCACAGGATATAAAGTCGTATTAGGTTTTTGTAGCTAGGAGCAACAGACTTGATAGCCGTATGAACTTTTTTCTGTAGCTGCAAGGCAAAGAGTCGATAACCGCGTTATATCGTATTTTGTGGCTGTGTGCCACAGAATAGATAGTTGTATTGGGTTTTTCTAGCTGGGAGCAACATACTTGATAGCCATATAAACTTTTTCTGTAGCTGCAAGGCAAAGAGTCGATAACAGCGTTATATCGTATTTTGTGGCTGTGTGCCACAGAATAGATAGTTTTATTGGGTTTTTCTAGCTGGGAACAACATACTTGATAGCCATATAAACTTTTTTCTGTAGCTGCACGGCAAAGAGTCAATAACCGCGTTAATTTGTCGTTTGTGGCTGTGCGCCACAGAATATAAAGTCGTATTAGGTTTTTGTAGCTAGGAGCAACAGACTTGATAGCCGTATGAACTTTTTTCTGTAGCTGCAAGGCAAAGAGTCGATAACCGCGTTATATCGTATTTTGTGGCTGTGTGCCACAGAATAGATAGTTGTATTGGGTTTTTCTAGCTGGGAGCAACATACTTGATAGCCATATAAACTTTTTTCTGTAGCTGCACGGCAAAGAGTCAATAACCGCGTTAATTTGTCTTTTGTGGCTGTGCGCCACAGAATAGATTGTCGTATCAGGTTTTTGTAGCTGGGAGCAACAGACTTGATAGCCGTATGAACTTTTTTCTGTAGCTGCAAGGCAAAGAGGTAATAACCGCGTTAATTTGTCTTTTGTGGCTGTGCGCCACAGAATAGATTGTCGTATCAGGTTTTTGTAGCTGGGAGCAACAGACTTGATAGCGGTATGAACTTTTTTCTGTAGCTGCAAGGCAAAGAGTCAATAACCGCGTTATATCGTATTTTGGGGCTGTGTGCCACAGAATAGATAGTTGTATTGGGTTTTTCTAGCTGGGAGCAACAGACTTGATAGCCGTATAAACTTTTTTCTGTAGCTGCAAGGCAAAGAAGTAATAACCGCGTTAATTTGTCTTTTGTGGCTGTGCGCCACAGAATAGATTGTCGTATCAGGTTTTTGTAGCTGGGAGCAACAGACTTGATAGCGGTATGAACTTTTTTCTGTAGCTGCAAGGCAAAGAGTCGATAACCGCGTTATATCGTATTTTGGGGCTGTGTGCCACAGAATAGATAGTTGTATTGGGTTTTTCTAGCTGGGAGCAACATACTTGATAGCCATATAAACTTTTTTCTGTAGCTGCACGGCAAAGAGTCAATAACCGCGTTAATTTGTCTTTTGTGGCTGTGCGCCACAGAATAGATTGTCGTATCAGGTTTTTGTAGCTGGGAGCAACAGACTTGATAGCCGTATAAACTTTTTTCTGTAGCTGCAAGGCAAAGAGGTAATAACCGCGTTAATTTGTCTTTTGTGGCTGTGCTCCACAGGATATAAAGTCGTATTAGGTTTTTGTAGCCATGAGCAACAGACTTGATAGCCGTATAAACTTTTTTCTGTAGCTGCAAGGCAAAGAGTCGATAACCGCGTTGTATCGTATTTTGTGGCTGTGTGCCACAGAATAGATAGTTGTATTGGGTTTTTCTAGCTGGGAGCAACATACTTGATAGCCATATAAACTTTTTTCTGTAGCTGCACGGCAAAGAGTCAATAACCGCGTTAATTTGTCTTTTGTGGCTGTGCGCCACAGAATATAAAGTCGTATTAGGTTTTTGTAGCTGGGAGCAACAGACTTGATAGCCGTATAAACTTTTTTTCTGTAGCTGCAAGGCAAAGAGGTAATAACCGCGTTAATTTGTCTTTTGTGGCTGTGCGCCACAGAACATAAAGTCGTATTAGGTTTTTGTAGCTGGGAGCAACAGATTTGATAGCCGTATGAAATGTTCTCTGTAACTGCAAGGCAAAGAGTCAATAACCGCGTTAATTTGTATTTTGTGGCTGTGCGCCACAGAATATAAAGTCGTATTATGTTTTTGTAGTTGGAAGCAACAGACTTGATAGCCGTATGATTTTTTTTTTGTAGCTGCAAGTCAAAATGTCAATAACCGCGTTAATTCGTCTTTGTGGCTGTGCGCCACAGAATAGATTGTCGTATCAGGTTTTTGTAGCTGGGAGCAACAGACTTGATAGCCGTATGAACTTTTTTCTGTAGCTGCAAGGCAAAGAGGTAATAACCGCGTTAATTTGTCTTTTGTGGCTGTGCGCCACAGGATATAAAGTCGTATTAGGTTTTTGTAGCCATGAGCAACAGACTTAATAGCCGTATAAACTTTTTTTCTGTAGCTGCAAGGCAAAGAGTCGATAACCGCGTTATATAGTATTTTGTGGCTGTGTGTCACAGAATAGATAGTTGTATTGGGTTTTTCTAGCTGGGAACAACATACTTGATAGCCATATAAACTTTTTTCTGTAGCTGCACGGCAAAGAGTCAATAACCGCTTAATTTGTCTTTTGTGGCTGTGCGCCACAGAATATAAAGTCGTATTAGGTTTTTGTAGCTGGGAGCAACAGACTTGATAGCCGTATAAACTTTTTTTCTGTAGCTGCAAGGCAAAGAGGTAATAACCGCGTTAATTTGTCTTTTGTGGCTGTGCGCCACAGAATATAAAGTCGTATTAGGTTTTTGTAGCTGGGAGCAACAGATTTGATAGCCGTATGAAATGTTCTCTGTAACTGCAAGGCAAAGAGTCAATAACCGCGTTAATTTGTATTTTTTGGCTGTGCGCCACAGAATATAAAGTCGTATTATGTTTTTGTAGTTGGAAGCAACAGACTTGATAGCCGTATGATTTTTTTTGTGGCTGCAAGTCAAAATGTCAATAACCGCGTTAATTCGTCTTTGTGGCTGCGCGCCACAGAATAGATTGTCGTATTAGGTTTTTGTAGCTGGGAGCAACAGATTTGATAGCCGTATGAAATGTTCTCTGTAACTGCGAGGCAAAGAGTCAATAACCGCGTTAATTCGTCTTTTGTGGCTGTGCGCCACAGAATATATAGTCGTATTAGGTTTTTGTAGCTGGGAGCAACAGACTTGATAGCCGTATGAACTTTTCTCGGTAGCTGCAAGCCAACAAGTCGATAACCGCGATAATTTGTATTTTGTGGCTGTGCGCCACAGAATAGATTGTCGTATTAGGTTTTTGTAGCTGGGAGCAACAGATTTGATAGCCGTATGAACTTTTTTCTGTAGCTGCAAGGCAAAGAGGTAATAACCGCGTTAATTTGTCTTTTGTGGCTGTGCGCCACAGAATAGATTGTCGTATCAGGTTTTTGTAGCTGGGAGCAACAGACTTGATAGCCGTATGAACTTTTCTCTGTAGCTGCAAGCCAACAAGTCGATAACCGCGATATTTCGTGTTTTGTGGCTGTGCGCCACAGAATAGATTGTCGTATTATGTTTCTGTAGTTGGAAGCAACAGACTTGATAGCCGTATGATTTTTTTTGTAGCTGCAAGTCAAAATGTCAATAACCGCGTTAATTCGTCTTTGTGGCTGTGCGCCACAGAATAGATTGTCGTATCAGGTTTTTGTAGCTGGGAGCAACAGATTTGATAGCCGTATGAAATGTTATCTGTAACTGCGAGGCAAAGAGTCAATAACCGCGTTAATTCGTCTTTTGTGGCTGTGCGCCACAGAATATATAGTCGTATTAGGTTTTTGTAGCTGGGAGCAACATACTTGATAGCCGTATGAACTGTTCTCTGTAGCTGCAAGGCAAAGAGTCGATAACCGCGTTAATTCGTATTTTGTGGCTGTGCGCCACAGAATAGATAGTCGTATTAGGTTTTTTTAGCTGGGAGCAACATACTTGATAGCCGTATAACCTTTTTCCTGTAGCTGCACGGCAAAGCGGTAATAACCGCGTTAATTTGTCTTTTGTGGCTGTGCGCCACAGAATATAAAGTCGTATTAGGTTTTCGTAGCTGGGAGCAACAGACTTGATAGCCGTATGAAATGTTCTCTGTAACTGCAAGGCAAAGAGTCAATAACCGCGTTAATTTGTATTTTGTGGCTGTGCGCCACAGAATATAAAGTCGTATTATGTTTTTGTAGTTGGAAGCAACAGACTTGATAGCCGTATGATTTTTTTTTTGTAGCTGCAAGTCAAAATGTCAATAACCGCGTTAATTCGTCTTTGTGGCTGTGCGCCACAGAATAGATTGTCGTATCAGGTTTTTGTAGCTGGGAGCAACAGACTTGATAGCCGTATGAACTTTTTTCTGTAGCTGCAAGGCAAAGAGGTAATAACCGCGTTAATTTGTCTTTTGTCGCTGTGCGCCACAGGATAAAAAGTCGTATTAGGTTTTTGTAGCCATGAGCAACAGACTTGATAGCCGTATAAACTTTTTTCTGTAGCTGCAAGGCAAAGAGTCGATAACCGCGTTATATCGTATTTTGTGGCTGTGTGCCACAGAATAGATAGTTGTATTGGGTTTTTCTAGCTGGGAACAACATACTTGATAGCCATATAAACTTTTTTCTGTAGCTGCACGGCAAAGAGTCAATAACCGCGTTAATTTGTCTTTTGTGGCTGTGCGCCACAGAATATAAAGTCGTATTAGGTTTTTGTAGCTGGGAGCAACAGACTTGATAGCCGTATAAACTTTTTTTCTGTAGCTGCAAGGCAAAGAGGTAATAACCGCGTTAATTTGTCTTTTGTGGCTGTGCGCCACAGAATATAAAGTCGTATTAGGTTTTTGTAGCTGGGAGCAACAGACTTGATAGCCGTATGAACTTTTTTCTGTAGCTGCAAGGCAAAGAGTCGAGTTATATCGTATTTTGTGGCTGTGTGCCACAGAATAGATAGTTGTATTGGGTTTTTCTAGCTGGGAGCAACATACTTGATAGCCATATAAACTTTTTTCTGTAGCTGCACGGCAAAGAGTCAATAACCGCGTTAATTGTCTTTTGTGGCTGTGCGCCACAGAATAGATTGTCGTATCAGGTTTTTGTAGCTGGGAGCAACAGACTTGATAGCCGTATGAACTTTTTTCTGTAGCTGCAAGGCAAAGAAATAATAACCGCGTTAATTTGTCTTTTGTGGCTGTGCGCCACAGGATATAAAGTCGTATTAGGTTTTGTAGCCATGAGCAACAGACTTGATAGCCGTATAAACTTTTTTCTGTAGCTGCAAGGCAAAGAGTCGATAACCGCGTTATATCGTATTTTGTGGCTGTGTGCCACAGAATAGATAGTTGTATTGGTTTTTCTAGCTGGGAGCAACATACTTGATAGCCATATAAACTTTTTTCTGTAGCTGCACGGCAAAGAGTCAATAACCGCGTTAATTTGTCTTTTGTGGCTGTGCGCCACAGAATATAAAGTCGTATTAGGTTTTTGTAGCCATGAGCAACAGACTTGATAGCCGTATAAACTTTTTTCTGTAGCTGCAAGGCAAAGAGTCGATAACCGCGTTATATCGTATTTTGTGGATGTGTGCCACAGAATAGATAGTTGTATTGGGTTTTTCTAGCTGGGAGCAACATACTTGATAGCCATATAAACTTTTTTCTGTAGCTGCACGGCAAAGAGTCAATAACCGCGTTAATTTGTCTTTTGTGGCTGTGCGCCACAGAATATAAAGTCGTATTAGGTTTTTGTAGCTGGGAGCAACAGATTTGATAGCCGTATGAAATGTTCTCTGTAACTGCAAGGCAAAGAGTCAATAACCGCGTTATATCGTATTTTGTGGCTGTGCGCCACAGAATATAAAGTCGTATTAGGTTTTTGTAGCTGGGAGCAACAGACTTGATAGCCGTATAAACTTTTTTCTGTAGCTGCAAGGCAAAGAGGTAATAACCGCGTTAATTTGTCTTTTGTGGCTGTGCGCCACAGAATATAAAGTCGTATTAGGTTTTGTAGCTGGGAGCAACAGATTTGATAGCCGTATGAAATGTTCTCTGTAACTGCAAGGCAAAGAGTCAATAACCGCGTTAATTTGTATTTTGTGGCTGTGCGCCACAGAATATAAAGTCGTATTATGTTTTTGTAGTTGGAAGCAACAGACTTGATAGCCGTATGATTTTTTTTTGTAGCTGCAAGTCAAAATGTCAATAACCGCGTTAATTCGTCTTTGTGGCTGTGCGCCACAGAATAGATTGTCGTATCAGGTTTTTGTAGCTGGGAGCAACAGACTTGATAGCCGTATGAACTTTTTTCTGTAGCTGCAAGGCAAAGAGGTAATAACCGCGTTAATTTGTCTTTTGTGGCTGTGCGCCACAGGATATAAAGTCGTATTAGGTTTTTGTAGCCATGAGCAACAGACTTGATAGCCGTATAAACTTTTTTCTGTAGCTGCAAGGCAAAGAGTTGATAACCGCGTTATATCGTATTTTGTGGCTGTGTGCCACAGAATAGATAGTTGTATTGGGTTTTTCTAGCTGGGAACAACATACTTGATAGCCATATAAATTTTGTTCTGTAGCTGCACGGCAAAGAGTCAATAACCGCGTTAATTTGTTTTTTGTGGCTGTGCGCCACAGAATATAAAGTCGTATTAGGTTTTTGTAGCTGGGAGCAACAGACTTGATAGCCGTATAAACTTTTTTTCTGTAGCTGCAAGGCAAAGAGGTAATAACCGCGTTAATTTGTCTTTTGTGGCTGTGCGCCACAGAATATAAAGTCGTATTAGGTTTTTGTAGCTGGGAGCAACAGATTTGATAGCCGTATGAAATGTTCTCTGTAACTGCAAGGCAAAGAGTCAATAACCGCGTTAATTTGTATTTTGTGGCTGTGCGCCACATAATATAAAGTCGTATTATGTTTTTGTAGTTGGAAGCAACAGATTTGATAGCCGTATGATTTTTTTTTGTAGCTGCAAGTCAAAATGTCAATAACCGCGTTAATTCGTCTTTGTGGCTGTGCGCCACAGAATAGATTGTCGTATTAGGTTTTTGTAGCTGGGAGCAATAGATTTGATAGCCGTATGAAATGTTCTCTGTAACTGCGAGGCAAAGAGTCAATAACCGCGTTAATTTGTCTTTTGTGGCTGTGCGCCACAGAATATATAGTCGTATTAGGTTTTTGTAGCTGGGAGCAACAGACTCGATAGCCGTATGAACTTTTCTCGGTAGCTGCAAGCCAACAAGTCGATAACCGCGATAATTTGTATTTTGTGGCTGTGCGCCACAGAATAGATGGTCGTATTAGGTTTTTGTAGCTGGGACCAACAGATTTGATAGCCGTATGAACTTTTTTCTGTAGCTGCAAGGCAAAGAGGTAATAACCGCGTTAATTTGTCTTTTGTGGCTGTGCGCCACAGGATAAAAAGTCGTATTAGGTTTTTGTAGCCATGAGCAACAGACTTGATAGCCGTATAAACTTTTTTCTGTAGCTGCAAGGCAAAGAGTCGATAACCGCGTTATATCGTATTTTGTGGCTGTGTGCCACAGAATAGATAGTTGTATTGGGTTTTTCTAGCTGGGAACAACATACTTGATAGCCATATAAACTTTTTTCTGTAGCTGCACGGCAAAGAGTCAATAACCGCGTTAATTTGTCTTTTGTGGCTGTGCGCCACAGAATATAAAGTCGTATTAGGTTTTTGTAGCTGGGAGCAACAGACTTGATAGCCGTATAAACTTTTTTTCTGTAGCTGCAAGGCAAAGAGGTAATAACCGCGTTAATTTGTCTTTTGTGGCTGTGCGCCACAGAATATAAAGTCGTATTAGGTTTTTGTAGCTGGGAGCAACAGACTTGATAGCCGTATGAACTTTTTTCTGTAGCTGCAAGGCAAAGAGTCGATAACCGCGTTATATCGTATTTTGTGGCTGTGTGCCACAGAATAGATAGTTGTATTGGGTTTTTCTAGCTGGGAGCAACATACTTGATAGCCATATAAACTTTTTTCTGTAGCTGCACGGCAAAGAGTCAATAACCGCGTTAATTTGTCTTTTGTGGCTGTGCGCCACAGAATAGATTGTCGTATCAGGTTTTTGTAGCTGGGAGCAACAGACTTGATAGCCGTATGAACTTTTTTCTGTAGCTGCAAGGCAAAGAAATAATAACCGCGTTAATTTGTCTTTTGTGGCTGTGCGCCACAGGATATAAAGTCGTATTAGGTTTTTGTAGCCATGAGCAACAGACTTGATAGCCGTATAAACTTTTTTCTGTAGCTGCAAGGCAAAGAGTCGATAACCGCGTTATATCGTATTTGTGGCTGTGTGCCACAGAATAGATAGTTGTATTGGGTTTTTCTAGCTGGAGCAACATACTTGATAGCCATATAAACTTTTTTCTGTAGCTGCACGGCAAAGAGTCAATAACCGCGTTAATTTGTCGTTTGTGGCTGTGCGCCACAGAATATAAAGTCGTATTAGGTTTTGTAGCCATGAGCAACAGACTTGATAGCCGTATAAACTTTTTTCTGTAGCTGCAAGGCAAAGAGTCGATAACCGCGTTATATCGTATTTTGTGGATGTGTGCCACAGAATAGATAGTTGTATTGGGTTTTTCTAGCTGGGAGCAACATACTTGATAGCCATATAAACTTTTTTCTGTAGCTGCACGGCAAAGAGTCAATAACCGCGTTAATTTGTCTTTTGTGGCTGTGCGCCACAGAATATAAAGTCGTATTAGGTTTTTGTAGCTGGGAGCAACAGATTTGATAGCCGTATGAAATGTTCTCTGTAACTGCAAGGCAAAGAGTCAATAACCGCGTTATATCGTATTTTGTGGCTGTGCGCCACAGAATATAAAGTCGTATTAGGTTTTTGTAGCTGGGAGCAACAGACTTGATAGCCGTATAAACTTTTTTCTGTAGCTGCAAGGCAAAGAGGTAATAACCGCGTTAATTTGTCTTTTGTGGCTGTGCGCCACAGAATATAAAGTCGTATTAGGTTTTTGTAGCTGGGAGCAACAGATTTGATAGCCGTATGAAATGTTCTCTGTAACTGCAAGGCAAAGAGTCAATAACCGCGTTAATTTGTATTTTGTGGCTGTGCGCCACAGAATATAAAGTCGTATTATGTTTTTGTAGTTGGAAGCAACAGACTTGATAGCCGTATGATTTTTTTTTGTAGCTGCAAGTCAAAATGTCAATAACCGCGTTAATTCGTCTTTGTGGCTGTGCGCCACAGAATAGATTGTCGTATCAGGTTTTTGTAGCTGGGAGCAACAGACTTGATAGCCGTATGAACTTTTTTCTGTAGCTGCAAGGCAAAGAGGTAATAACCGCGTTAATTTGTCTTTTGTGGCTGTGCGCCACAGGATATAAAGTCGTATTAGGTTTTTGTAGCCATGAGCAACAGACTTGATAGCCGTATAAACTTTTTCTGTAGCTGCAAGGCAAAGAGTTGATAACCGCGTTATATCGTATTTTGTGGCTGTGTGCCACAGAATAGATAGTTGTATTGGGTTTTTCTAGCTGGGAACAACATACTTGATAGCCATATAAATTTTGTTCTGTAGCTGCACGGCAAAGAGTCAATAACCGCGTTAATTTGTTTTTTGTGGCTGTGCGCCACAGAATATAAAGTCGTATTAGGTTTTTGTAGCTGGGAGCAACAGACTTGATAGCCGTATAAACTTTTTTTCTGTAGCTGCAAGGCAAAGAGGTAATAACCGCGTTAATTTGTCTTTGTGGCTGTGCGCCACAGAATATAAAGTCGTATTAGGTTTTTGTAGCTGGGAGCAACACATTTGATAGCCGTATGAAATGTTCTCTGTAACTGCAAGGCAAAGAGTCAATAACCGCGTTAATTTGTATTTTGTGGCTGTGCGCCACATAATATAAAGTCGTATTATGTTTTTGTAGTTGGAAGCAACAGACTTGATAGCCGTATGATTTTTTTTTGTAGCTGCAAGTCAAAATGTCAATAACCGCGTTAATTCGTCTTTGTGGCTGTGCGCCACAGAATAGATTGTCGTATTAGGTTTTTGTAGCTGGGAGCAATAGATTTGATAGCCGTATGAAATGTTCTCTGTAACTGCGAGGCAAAGTGTCAATAACCGCGTTAATTTGTCTTTTGTGGCTGTGCGCCACAGAATATATAGTCGTATTAGGTTTTTGTAGCTGGGAGCAACAGACTTGATAGCCGTATGAACTTTTCTCGGTAGCTGCAAGCCAACAAGTCGATAACCGCGATAATTTGTATTTTGTGGCTGTGCGCCACAGAATAGATGGTCGTATTAGGTTTTTGTAGCTGGGACCAACATATTTGATAGCCGTATGAACTTTTTTCTGTAGCTACAAGGCAAAGAGGTAATAACCGCGTTAATTTGTCTTTTGTGGCTGTGCGCCACAGAATAGATTGTCGTATCAGGTTTTTGTAGCTGGGAGCAACAGATTTGATAGCCGTATGAAATGTTATCTGTAACTGCGAGGCAAAGAGTCAATAACCGCGTTAATTCGTCTTTTGTGGCTGTGCGCCACAGAATATATAGTCGTATTAGGTTTTTTTTTAGCTGGGAGCAACATACTTGATAGCCGTATAACCTTTTTCCTGAAGCTGCACGGCAAAGAGTCAATAACCGCGTTAATTTGTCTTTTGTGGCTGTGCGCCACAGAATATAAAGTCGTATTAGGTTTTCGTAGCTGGGAGCAACAGACTTGATAGCCGTATGAATTTTTTTCTGTAGCTGCAAGGCAAAGAGGTAATAACCGCGTTAATTTGTCTTTTGTGGCTGTGCGCCACAGAATAGATTGTCGTATCAGGTTTTTGTAGCTGGGAGCAACAGACTTGATAGCCGTATGAACTTTTCTCTGTAGCTGCAAGACAACAAGTCGATAACCGCGATAATTCGTATTTTGTGGCTGTGCGCCACAGAATAGATTGTCGTATTAGGTTTTCGTAGCTGGGAGCAACAGATTTGATAGCCGTGTGAACTGTTCTCTGTAGCTGCAAGGCAAAGAGTCGATAACCGCGTTAATTCGTATTTTGTGGCTGTGCGCCACAGAATAGATTGTCGTATTAGGTTTTTGTAGCTGGGAGCAACAGATTTGATAGCCGTATGAACTTTTTTTCTGTAGCGGCAAGGCAAAGAGGTAATAACCGCGTTAATTTGTCTTTTGTGGCTGTGCGCCACAGAATAGATTGTCGTATCAGGTTTTTGTAGCTGGGAGCAACAGACTTGATAGCCGTATGAACTTTTCTCTGTAGCTGCAAGCCAACAAGTCGATAACCGCGATATTTCGTATTTTGTGGCTGTGCGCCACAGAATAGATTGTCGTATTATGTTTCTGTAGTTGGAAGCAACAGACTTGATAGCCGTATGATTTTTTTTTGTAGCTGCGAGTCAAAATGTCAATAACCTCGTTAATTCGTCTTTGTGGCTGTGCGCCACAGAATAGATTGTCGTATTAGGTTTTTGTAGCTGGGAGCAACAGATTTGATAGCCGTATAAAATGTTATCTGTAACTGCGAGGCGAAGAGTCAATAACCGCGTTAATTCGTCTTTTGTGGCTGTGCGCCACAGAATATATAGTCGTATTAGGTTTTTGTAGCTGGGAGCAACAGACTTGATAGCCGTATGAACTGTTCTCTGTAGCTGCAAGGCAAAGAGTCGATAACCGCGTTAATTCGTATTTTGTGGCTGTGCGCCACAGAATAGATAGTCGTATTAGGTTTTTTTAGCTGGAAGCAACATACTTAATAGCCGTATAACCTTTTTCCTGTAGCTGCACGGCAAAGAGTCAATAACCGCGTTAATTTGTATTTTGTGGGTGTGCGCCACAGAATATAAAATCGTATTAGGTTTTCGTAGCTGGGAGCAACAGACTTGATAGCCGTATGAATTTTTTTCTGTAGCTGCAAGGCAAAGAGGTAATAACCGCGTTAATTTGTCTGTTGTGGCTGTGCGCCACAGAATAGATTGTCGTATCAGGTTTTTGTAGCTGGAGCAACAGACTTGATAGCCGTATGAACTTTTTTCTGTAGCTGCAAGGCAAAGAGTCGATAACCGCGTTATATCGTATTTTGTGGCTGTGTGCCACAGAATAGATAGTTGTATTGGGTTTTTCTAGCTGGGAGCAACATACTTGATAGCCATATAAACTTTTTTCTGTAGCTGCAAGCCAAAGAGTCGATAACCGCGTAAATTCGTATTTTGTGGCTGTGCGCCACATAATAGATTGTCGTATTAGGTTTTTGTAGCTGGGAGCAACAGATTTGATAGCCGTATGACATGTTCTCTGTAACTGCAAGGCAAAGAGGTAATAACCGCGTTAATTTGTCTTTTGTGGCTGTGCGCCACAGAATATAAAGTCGTATTAGGTTTTTGTAGCCATGAGCAACAGACTTGATAGCCGTATGAATTTTTTTCTGTAGCTGCAAGGCAAAGAGTCGATAACCGCGTTAATTCGTATTTTGTGGCTGTGCGCCACAGAATAGATTGTCGTATTAGGTTTTTGTAGCTGGGAGCAACAGATTTGATAGCCGTATGAACTTTTTTCTGTAGCTGCAAGGCAAAGAGGTAATAACCGCGTTAATTTGTCTTTTGTGGCTGTGCGCCACAGAATAGATTGTCGTATCAGGTTTTTGTAGCTGGGAGCAACAGACTTGATAGCCGTATGAACTTTTCTCTGTAGCTGCAAGCCAACAAGTCGATAACCGCGATATTTCGTGTTTTGTGGCTGTGCGCCACAGAATAGATTGTCGTATTATGTTTCTGTAGTTGGAAGCAACAGACTTGATAGCCGTATGATTTTTTTTGTAGCTGCAAGTCAAAATGTCAATAACCGCGTTAATTCGTCTTTGTGGCTGTGCGCCACAGAATAGATTGTCGTATTAGGTTTTTGTAGCTGGGAGCAACAGATTTGATAGCCGTATGAAATGTTATATGTAACTGCGAGGCAAAGAGTCAATAACCGCGTTAATTCGTCTTTTGTGGCTGTGCGCCACAGAATATATAGTCGTATTAGGTTTTTGTAGCTGGAGCAACAGACTTGATAGCCGTATGAACTGTTCTCTGTAGCTGCAAGGCAAAGAGTCGATAACCGCGTTAATTCGTATTTTGTGGCTGTGCGCCACAGAATAGATAGTCGTATTAGGTTTTTTTAGCTGGGAGCAACATACTTAATAGCCGTATAACCTTTTTCCTGTAGCTGCACGGCAAAGAGTCAATAACCGCGTTAATTTGTCTTTTGTGGGTGTGCGCCACAGAATATAAAATCGTATTAGGTTTTCGTAGCTGGGAGCAACAGACTTGATAGCCGTATGAATTTTTTTCTGTAGCTGCAAGGCAAAGAGGTAATAACCGCGTTAATTTGTCTGTTGTGGCTGTGCGCCACAGAATAGATAGTCGTATTAGGTTTTTGTAGCTGGAAGCAACAGATTTGATAGCCGTATGAAATGTTCTCTGTAACTGCGAGGCAAAGAGTCAATAACCGCGTTAATTTGTCTTTTGTGGGTGTGCGCCACAGAATATAAAATCGTATTAGGTTTTCGTAGCTGGGAGCAACAGACTTGATAGCCGTATGAATTTTTTTCTGTAGCTGCAAGGCAAAGAGGTAATAACCGCGTTAATTTGTCTGTTGTGGCTGTGCGCCACAGAATAGATTGTCGTATCAGGTTTTTGTAGCTGGGAGCAACAGACTTGATAGCCGTATGAACTTTTCTCTGTAGCTGCAAGGCAAAGAGTCGATAACCGCGTTATATCGTATTTTGTGGCTGTGTGCCACAGAATAGATAGTTGTATTGGGTTTTTCTAGCTGGGAGCAACATACTTGATAGCCATATAAACTTTTTTCTGTAGCTGCAAGCCAAAGAGTCGATAACCGCGTAAATTCGTATTTTGTGGCTGTGCGCCACAGAATAGATTGTCGTATTAGGTTTTTGTAGCTGGGAGCAACAGATTTGATAGCCGTATAAAATGTTCTCTGTAACTGCAAGGCAAAGAGGTAATAACCGCGTTAATTTGTCTTTTGTGGCTGTGCGCCACAGAATATAAAGTCGTATTAGGTTTTTGTAGCCATGAGCAACAGACTTGATAGCCGTATAAACTTTTTTTCTGTAGCTGCACGGCAAAGAGTCAATAACCGCGTAAAATCTTTTGTGGCTGTGCGCCACAGAATATAAAGTCGTATTAGGTTTTTGTAGCTGGGAGCAACAGACTTGATAGCCGTATAAACTTTTTTCTGTAGCTGCAAAGCAAACAGTCGATAACCGCGTTAATTCGTGTTTTGTGGCTGTGCGCCACAGAATAGATAGTCGTATTAGGTTTTTGTAGCTGGGAGCAACAGATTTGATAGCCGTATGAAATGTTCTCTGTAACTGCGAGGCAAAGAGTCAATAACCGCGTTAATTCGTCTTTTGTGGCTGTGCGCCACAGAATAGATTGTCGTATTATGTTTCTGTAGTTGGAAGCAACAGACTTGATAGCCGTATGATTTTTTTTGTAGCTGCAAGTCAAAATGTCAATAACCGCGTTAATTCGTCTTTGTGGCTGTGCGCCACAGAATAGATTGTCGTATTAGGTTTTTGTAGCTGGGAGCAACAGATTTGATAGCCGTATGAAATGTTCTCTGTAACTGCGAGGCAAAGAGTCAATAACCGCGTTAATTCGTCTTTTGTGGCTGTGCGCCACAGAATATATAGTCGTATTAGGTTTTTTTAGCTGGGAGCAACATACTTGATAGCCGTATAACCTTTTTCCTGTAGCTGCAAAACAAACAGTCGATAACCGCGTTAATTCGTATTTTGTGGCTGTGCGCCACAGAATAGATAGTCGTATTAGGTTTTTGTAGCTGGGAGCAACATACTTGATAGCCGTATAAACTTTTTTCTGTAGCTGCGCGGCAAAGAGTCAATAACCGCGTTAATTTGTCTTTTGTGGCTGTGCGCCACAGAATATAAAGTCGTATTAGGTTTTTGTAGCTGGGAGCAACAGACTTGATAGCCGTATGAACTTTTTTCTGTAGCTGCAAGGCAAAGAGGTAATAACCGCGTTAATTTGTCTTTTGTGGCTGTGCGCCACAGAATATAAAGTCGTATTAGGTTTTTGTAGCCATGAGCAACAGACTTGATAGCCGTATAAACTTTTTTCTGTAGCTGCAAGGCAAAGAGTCGATAACCGCGTTAATTCGTATTTTGTGGCTGTGTGCCACAGAATAGATAGTTGTATTGGGTTTTTCTAGCTGGGAGCAACATACTTGATAGCCGTATAAACTTTTTTCTGTAGCTGCAAGGCAAAGAGTCAATAACCGCGTTAATTTGTCTTGTGTGGCTGTGCGCCACAGAATATAAAGTCGTATTAGGTTTTTGTAGCCATGAGCAACAGACCTGATAGCCGTATGAACTGTTCTCTGTAGCTGCAAGGCAAAGAGTCAATAACCGCGTTAATTCGTATTTTGTGGCTGTGCGCCACAGAATAGATTGTCGTATTAGGTTTTTGTAGCTGGGAGCAACATATTTGATAGCCGTATGAACTGTTCTCTGTAGCTGCAAGGCAAAGAGTCGATAACCGCGTTAATTTGAATTTTGTGGCTGTGCGCCACAGAATAGATTGTCGTATCAGGTTTTTGTAGCTGGGAACAACATACTTGATAGCCGTATCAACTTTTTTCTGTAGCTGCAAAGCAAACAGTCGATAACCGCGTTAATTTGTCTTTTGTGGGTGTGCGCCACAGAATATAAAATCGTATTAGGTTTTCGTAGCTGGGAGCAACAGACTTGATAGCCGTATGAATTTTTTTCTGTAGCTGCAAGGCAAAGAGGTAATAACCGCGTTAATTTGTCTGTTGTGGCTGTGCGCCACAGAATAGATAGTCGTATTAGGTTTTTGTAGCTGGAAGCAACAGATTTGATAGCCGTATGAAATGTTCTCTGTAACTGCGAGGCAAAGAGTCAATAACCGCGTTAATTTGTCTTTTGTGGGTGTGCGCCACAGAATATAAAATCGTATTAGGTTTTCGTAGCTGGGAGCAACAGACTTGATAGCCGTATGAATTTTTTTCTGTAGCTGCAAGGCAAAGAGGTAATAACCGCGTTAATTTGTCTGTTGTGGCTGTGCGCCACAGAATAGATTGTCGTATCAGGTTTTTGTAGCTGGGAGCAACAGACTTGATAGCCGTATGAACTTTTCTCTGTAGCTGCAAGGCAAAGAGTCGATAACCGCGTTATATCGTATTTTGTGGCTGTGTGCCACAGAATAGATAGTTGTATTGGGTTTTTCTAGCTGGGAGCAACATACTTGATAGCCATATAAACTTTTTTCTGTAGCTGCAAGCCAAAGAGTCGATAACCGCGTAAATTCGTATTTTGTGGCTGTGCGCCACAGAATAGATTGTCGTATTAGGTTTTTGTAGCTGGGAGCAACAGATTTGATAGCCGTATAAAATGTTCTCTGTAACTGCAAGGCAAAGAGGTAATAACCGCGTTAATTTGTCTTTTGTGGCTGTGCGCCACAGAATATAAAGTCGTATTAGGTTTTTGTAGCCATGAGCAACAGACTTGATAGCCGTATAAACTTTTTTTCTTTAGCTGCACGGCAAAGAGTCAATAACCGCGTAAAATCTTTTGTGGCTGTGCGCCACAGAATATAAAGTCGTATTAGGTTTTTGTAGCTGGGAGCAACAGACTTGATAGCCGTATAAACTTTTTTCTGTAGCTGCAAAGCAAACAGTCGATAACCGCGTTAATTCGTGTTTTGTGGCTGTGCGCCACAGAATAGATAGTCGTATTAGGTTTTTGTAGCTGGGAGCAACAGATTTGATAGCCGTATGAAATGTTCTCTGTAACTGCGAGGCAAAGAGTCAATAACCGCGTTAATTCGTCTTTTGTGGCTGTGCGCCACAGAATAGATTGTCGTATTATGTTTCTGTAGTTGGAAGCAACAGACTTGATAGCCGTATGATTTTTTTTGTAGCTGCAAGTCAAAATGTCAATAACCGCGTTAATTCGTCTTTGTGGCTGTGCGCCACAGAATAGATTGTCGTATTAGGTTTTTGTAGCTGGGAGCAACAGATTTGATAGCCGTATGAAATGTTCTCTGTAACTGCGAGGCAAAGAGTCAATAACCGCGTTAATTCGTCTTTTGTGGCTGTGCGCCACAGAATATATAGTCGTATTAGGTTTTTTTAGCTGGGAGCAACATACTTGATAGCCGTATAACCTTTTTCCTGTAGCTGCAAAACAAACAGTCGATAACCGCGTTAATTCGTATTTTGTGGCTGTGCGCCACAGAATAGATAGTCGTATTAGGTTTTTGTAGCTGGGAGCAACATACTTGATAGCCGTATAAACTTTTTTCTGTAGCTGCGCGGCAAAGAGTCAATAACCGCGTTAATTTGTCTTTTGTGGCTGTGCGCCACAGAATATAAAGTCGTATTAGGTTTTTGTAGCTGGGAGCAACAGACTTGATAGCCGTATGAACTTTTTTCTGTAGCTGCAAGGCAAAGAGGTAATAACCGCGTTAATTTGTCTTTTGTGGCTGTGCGCCACAGAATATAAAGTCGTATTAGGTTTTTGTAGCCATGAGCAACAGACTTGATAGCCGTATAAACTTTTTTCTGTAGCTGCAAGGCAAAGAGTCGATAACCGCGTTAATTCGTATTTTGTGGCTGTGTGCCACAGAATAGATAGTTGTATTGGGTTTTTCTAGCTGGGAGCAACATACTTGATAGCCGTATAAACTTTTTTCTGTAGCTGCAAGGCAAAGAGTCAATAACCGCGTTAATTTGTCTTGTGTGGCTGTGCGCCACAGAATATAAAGTCGTATTAGGTTTTTGTAGCCATGAGCAACAGACCTGATAGCCGTATGAACTGTTCTCTGTAGCTGCAAGGCAAAGAGTCAATAACCGCGTTAATTCGTATTTTGTGGCTGTGCGCCACAGAATAGATTGTCGTATTAGGTTTTTGTAGCTGGGAGCAACATATTTGATAGCCGTATGAACTGTTCTCTGTAGCTGCAAGGCAAAGAGTCGATAACCGCGTTAATTTGAATTTTGTGGCTGTGCGCCACAGAATAGATTGTCGTATCAGGTTTTTGTAGCTGGGAACAACATACTTGATAGCCGTATCAACTTTTTTCTGTAGCTGCAAAGCAAACAGTCGATAACCGCGTTAATTTGTCTTTTGTGGGTGTGCGCCACAGAATATAAAATCGTATTAGGTTTTCGTAGCTGGGAGCAACAGACTTGATAGCCGTATGAATTTTTTTCTGTAGCTGCAAGGCAAAGAGGTAATAACCGCGTTAATTTGTCTGTTGTGGCTGTGCGCCACAGAATAGATAGTCGTATTAGGTTTTTGTAGCTGGAAGCAACAGATTTGATAGCCGTATGAAATGTTCTCTGTAACTGCGAGGCAAAGAGTCAATAACCGCGTTAATTTGTCTTTTGTGGGTGTGCGCCACAGAATATAAAATCGTATTAGGTTTTCGTAGCTGGGAGCAACAGACTTGATAGCCGTATGAATTTTTTTCTGTAGCTGCAAGGCAAAGAGGTAATAACCGCGTTAATTTGTCTGTTGTGGCTGTGCGCCACAGAATAGATTGTCGTATCAGGTTTTTGTAGCTGGGAGCAACAGACTTGATAGCCGTATGAACTTTTCTCTGTAGCTGCAAGGCAAAGAGTCGATAACCGCGTTATATCGTATTTTGTGGCTGTGTGCCACAGAATAGATAGTTGTATTGGGTTTTTCTAGCTGGGAGCAACATACTTGATAGCCATATAAACTTTTTTCTGTAGCTGCAAGCCAAAGAGTCGATAACCGCGTAAATTCGTATTTTGTGGCTGTGCGCCACAGAATAGATTGTCGTATTAGGTTTTTGTAGCTGGGAGCAACAGATTTGATAGCCGTATAAAATGTTCTCTGTAACTGCAAGGCAAAGAGGTAATAACCGCGTTAATTTGTCTTTTGTGGCTGTGCGCCACAGAATATAAAGTCGTATTAGGTTTTTGTAGCCATGAGCAACAGACTTGATAGCCGTATAAACTTTTTTTCTGTAGCTGCACGGCAAAGAGTCAATAACCGCGTAAAATCTTTTGTGGCTGTGCGCCACAGAATATAAAGTCGTATTAGGTTTTTGTAGCTGGGAGCAACAGACTTGATAGCCGTATAAACTTTTTTCTGTAGCTGCAAAGCAAACAGTCGATAACCGCGTTAATTCGTGTTTTGTGGCTGTGCGCCACAGAATAGATAGTCGTATTAGGTTTTTGTAGCTGGGAGCAACAGATTTGATAGCCGTATGAAATGTTCTCTGTAACTGCGAGGCAAAGAGTCAATAACCGCGTTAATTCGTCTTTGTGGCTGTGCGCCACAGAATAGATTGTCGTATTATGTTTCTGTAGTTGGAAGCAACAGACTTGATAGCCGTATGATTTTTTTTTGTAGCTGCAAGTCAAAATGTCAATAACCGCGTTAATTCGTCTTTGTGGCTGTGCGCCCACAGAATAGATTGTCGTATTAGGTTTTTGTAGCTGGGAGCAACAGATTTGATAGCCGTATGAAATGTTCTCTGTAACTGCGAGGCAAAGAGTCAATAACCGCGTTAATTCGTCTTTTGTGGCTGTGCGCCACAGAATATATAGTCGTATTAGGTTTTTTTAGCTGGGAGCAACATACTTGATAGCCGTATAACCTTTTTCCTGTAGCTGCAAAACAAACAGTCGATAACCGCGTTAATTCGTATTTTGTGGCTGTGCGCCACAGAATAGATAGTCGTATTAGGTTTTTGTAGCTGGGAGCAACATACTTGATAGCCGTATAAACTTTTTTCTGTAGCTGCGCGGCAAAGAGTCAATAACCGCGTTAATTTGTCTTTTGTGGCTGTGCGCCACAGAATATAAAGTCGTATTAGGTTTTTGTAGCTGGGAGCAACAGACTTGATAGCCGTATGAACTTTTTTCTGTAGCTGCAAGGCAAAGAGGTAATAACCGCGTTAATTTGTCTTTTGTGGCTGTGCGCCACAGAATATAAAGTCGTATTAGGTTTTTGTAGCCATGAGCAACAGACTTGATAGCCGTATAAACTTTTTTCTGTAGCTGCAAGGCAAAGAGTCGATAACCGCGTTAATTCGTATTTTGTGGCTGTGTGCCACAGAATAGATAGTTGTATTGGGTTTTTCTAGCTGGGAGCAACATACTTGATAGCCGTATAAACTTTTTTCTGTAGCTGCAAGGCAAAGAGTCAATAACCGCGTTAATTTGTCTTGTGTGGCTGTGCGCCACAGAATATAAAGTCGTATTAGGTTTTTGTAGCCATGAGCAACAGACCTGATAGCCGTATGAACTGTTCTCTGTAGCTGCAAGGCAAAGAGTCAATAACCGCGTTAATTCGTATTTTGTGGCTGTGCGCCACAGAATAGATTGTCGTATTAGGTTTTTGTAGCTGGGAGCAACATATTTGATAGCCGTATGAACTGTTCTCTGTAGCTGCAAGGCAAAGAGTCGATAACCGCGTTAATTTGAATTTTGTGGCTGTGCGCCACAGAATAGATTGTCGTATCAGGTTTTTGTAGCTGGGAACAACATACTTGATAGCCGTATCAACTTTTTTCTGTAGCTGCAAAGCAAACAGTCGATAACCGCGTTAATTCGTATTTTGTGGCTGTGCGCCACAGAATAGATAGTCGTATTAGGTTTTTGTAGCTGGGAGCAACATACTTGATAGCCGTATAAACTTTTTTTCTTTAGCTGCACGGCAAAGAGTCAATAACCGCGTAAAATCTTTTGTGGCTGTGCGCCACAGAATATAAAGTCGTATTAGGTTTTTGTAGCTGGGAGCAACAGACTTGATAGCCGTATAAAATTTTTTCTGTAGCTGCAAGGCAAAGAGGTGATAACCGCGTTAATTTGTCTTTTGTGTCTGTGCGCCACAGAATATACAGTCGTATTAGGTTTTTGTAGCTGGGAGCAACAGATTTGATAGCCGTATAAAATGTTCTCTGTAACTGCAAGGCAAAGAGTCAATAAGCGCGTTAATTTGTATTTTATGGCTGTGCGCCACAGAATATAAAGTCGTAATATGTTTTTGTAGTTGGGAGCAACAGACTTGATAGCCGTATGATTTTTTTTGTAGCTGCAAGTCAAAATGTCAATAACCGCGTTAATTCGTTTTTGTGGCTGTGCGCCACAGAATAGATTGTCGTATTAGGTTTTTGTAGCTGGGAGCAACAGACTTGATAGCCGCATAAACTTTGTTTCTGTAGCTGCAAGGCAAAGAGTCAATAACCGCGTTAATTCGTCTTTTGTGGCTGTGCGCCATAGAATATATAGTCGTATTAAATTTTTGTAGCTGGGAGCAACAGACTTGATAGCCGTATGAACTTATCTCTGTAACTGCGAGGCAAAGAGTCAATAACCGCGTTAATTCGTCTTTTGTGGCTGTGCGCCACAGAATAGATTGTCGTATTATGTTTCTGTAGTTGGAAGCAACAGACTTGATAGCCGTATGATTTTTTTTTGTAGCTGCAAGTCAAAATGTCAATAACCGCGTTAATTCGTCTTTGTGGCTGTGCGCCACAGAATAGATTGTCGTATTAGGTTTTTGTAGCTGGGAGCAACAGATTTGATAGCCGTATGAAATGTTCTCTGTAACTGCGAGGCAAAGAGTCAATAACCGCGTTAATTCGTCTTTTGTGGCTGTGCGCCACAGAATATATAGTCGTATTAGGTTTTTTTAGCTGGGAGCAACATACTTGATAGCCGTATAACCTTTTTCCTGTAGCTGCAAAACAAACAGTCGATAACCGCGTTAATTCGTATTTTGTGGCTGTGCGCCACAGAATAGATAGTCGTATTAGGTTTTTGTAGCTGGGAGCAACATACTTGATAGCCGTATAAACTTTTTTCTGTAGCTGCGCGGCAAAGAGTCAATAACCGCGTTAATTTGTCTTTTGTGGCTGTGCGCCACAGAATATAAAGTCGTATTAGGTTTTTGTAGCTGGGAGCAACAGACTTGATAGCCGTATGAACTTTTTTCTGTAGCTGCAAGGCAAAGAGGTAATAACCGCGTTAATTTGTCTTTTGTGGCTGTGCGCCACAGAATATAAAGTCGTATTAGGTTTTTGTAGCCATGAGCAACAGACTTGATAGCCGTATAAACTTTTTTCTGTAGCTGCAAGGCAAAGAGTCGATAACCGCGTTAATTCGTATTTTGTGGCTGTGTGCCACAGAATAGATAGTTGTATTGGGTTTTTCTAGCTGGGAGCAACATACTTGATAGCCGTATAAACTTTTTTCTGTAGCTGCAAGGCAAAGAGTCAATAACCGCGTTAATTTGTCTTGTGTGGCTGTGCGCCACAGAATATAAAGTCGTATTAGGTTTTTGTAGCCATGAGCAACAGACCTGATAGCCGTATGAACTGTTCTCTGTAGCTGCAAGGCAAAGAGTCAATAACCGCGTTAATTCGTATTTTGTGGCTGTGCGCCACAGAATAGATTGTCGTATTAGGTTTTTGTAGCTGGGAGCAACATATTTGATAGCCGTATGAACTGTTCTCTGTAGCTGCAAGGCAAAGAGTCGATAACCGCGTTAATTTGAATTTTGTGGCTGTGCGCCACAGAATAGATTGTCGTATCAGGTTTTTGTAGCTGGGAACAACATACTTGATAGCCGTATCAACTTTTTTCTGTAGCTGCAAAGCAAACAGTCGATAACCGCGTTAATTCGTATTTTGTGGCTGTGCGCCACAGAATAGATAGTCGTATTAGGTTTTTGTAGCTGGGAGCAACATACTTGATAGCCGTATAAACTTTTTTTCTTTAGCTGCACGGCAAAGAGTCAATAACCGCGTAAAATCTTTTGTGGCTGTGCGCCACAGAATATAAAGTCGTATTAGGTTTTTGTAGCTGGGAGCAACAGACTTGATAGCCGTATAAAATTTTTTCTGTAGCTGCAAGGCAAAGAGGTGATAACCGCGTTAATTTGTCTTTTGTGTCTGTGCGCCACAGAATATACAGTCGTATTAGGTTTTTGTAGCTGGGAGCAACAGATTTGATAGCCGTATAAAATGTTCTCTGTAACTGCAAGGCAAAGAGTCAATAAGCGCGTTAATTTGTATTTTATGGCTGTGCGCCACAGAATATAAAGTCGTAATATGTTTTTGTAGTTGGGAGCAACAGACTTGATAGCCGTATGATTTTTTTTGTAGCTGCAAGTCAAAATGTCAATAACCGCGTTAATTCGTTTTTGTGGCTGTGCGCCACAGAATAGATTGTCGTATTAGGTTTTTGTAGCTGGGAGCAACAGACTTGATAGCCGCATAAACTTTGTTTCTGTAGCTGCAAGGCAAAGAGTCAATAACCGCGTTAATTCGTCTTTTGTGGCTGTGCGCCATAGAATATATAGTCGTATTAAATTTTTGTAGCTGGGAGCAACAGACTTGATAGCCGTATGAACTTATCTCTGTAACTGCAAGTCAACAAGTCGATAACCGCGATAATTCGTATTTTGTGGCTGTGCGCCACAGAATAGATTGTCGTATTAGGTTTTTGTAGCTGGGAGCAACAGATTTGATAGCCGTATGAACTGTTCTCTGTAGCTGCAAGGCAAAGAGTCGATAACCGCGTTTATTCGTATTTTGTGGCTGTGCGCCACAGAATAGATTGTCGTATTAGGTTTTTGTAGCTGGGAGCAACATATTTGATAGCCGTATGAACTGTTCTCTGTAGCTGCAAGGCAAAGAGTCGATAACCGCGTTATATCGTATTTGGTGGCTGTGTGCCACAGAATATAAAGTCGTATTAGGTTTTTGTAGCCATGAGCAACAGACTTGATAGCCGTATAAACTTTTCTCTGTAGCTGCAAGGCAAAGAGTCGATAACCGCGTTAATTCGTATTTTGTGGCTGTGTGCCACAGAATAGATAGTTGTATTGGGTTTTTCTAGCTGGGAGCAACATACTTGATAGCCGTATAAATTGTTTTCTGTAGCTGCAAGGCAAAGAGTCAATAACCGCGTTAATCTGTCTTTTGTGGCTGTGCGCCACATAATAAAAAGTCGTATTAGGTTTTTGTAGCTGGGAGCAACAGACTTGATAGCCATATAAACTTTTTTCCGTAGCTGCAAGCCAATGAGTCGATAACCGCGTTAATTCGTATTTCGTGGCTGTGCGCCACAAAATAGATAGTCGTGTTAGGTCTTTGTAGCTGGGAGAAACAGACTGGATAGCCGTATGAACTTTTCTCTGTAACTGCAAGCCAAAGAGTCGATAACCGCGTTAATTTGTCTTTTGTGGCTGTGCGCCACAGAATATAAAGTCGTATTAGGTTTTTATAGCTGGGAGCAACAGACTTGATAGCCGTATAAGCTTTTTTCTGTAGCTGCAAGCCAAAGAGTCGATAACCGCGTTAATTTGTCTTTTGTGGCTGTGCGCCACAGAATATAAAGTCGTATTAGGTTTTTGTAGCTGGGAGCAACAGACGTGATAGCCGTATGAACTGTTCTCTGTAAATGCAAGCCACAGAGTCAAAAACCGCGTTAATTCGTATTTTCTGCTTGTGCACCACAGAATAGATTGTCGTATTAGGTTTTTGTAGCTGGGAGCAACAGATTTGATAGCCGTATGAAATGTTCTCTGTAACTGCAAGGCAAAGAGGTAATAACCGCGTTAATTTGTCTTTTGTGGCTGTGTGCCACAGAATATAAAGTCGTATTAGGTTTTTGTAGCCATGAGCAACAGACTTGATAGCCGTATAAGCTTTTTTCTGTAGCTGCAAGCCAAAGAGTCGATAACCGCGTTAAACTGTCTTTTGTGGCTGTGCGCCACAGGGTATACAGTCGTATTAGGTTTTTGTAGTTGTGAGCAACAGACTTGATAGCCGTGTGATTTTTTTTTTCTGTAACTGCAAGCCAAAAAGTCAATAACCGCGTTAATTTGTATTTCGTGGCTGTGCGCCACAGAATAGATAGTCGTATCAGGTTCTTGTAGCTGGGAGCAACAGATTTGATAGCCGTATGAAATGTTCTCTGTAACTGCAAGGCAAAGAGGTAATAACCGCGTTAATTTGTCTTTTGTGGCTGTGCGCCACAGAATATAAAGTCGTATTAGGTTTTTGTAGCCATGAGCAACAGACTTGATAGCCGTATAAACTTTTTTTCTGTAGCTGCACGGCAAAGAGTCAATAACCGCGTAAAATCTTTTGTGGCTGTGCGCCACAGAATATAAAGTCGTATTAGGTTTTTGTAGCTGGGAGCAACAGACTTGATAGCCGTATAAACTTTTTTCTGTAGCTGCAAAGCAAACAGTCGATAACCGCGTTAATTCGTATTTTGTGGCTGTGCGCCACAGAATAGATAGTCGTATTGGGTTTTTCTAGCTGGGAGCAACATACTTGATAGCCATATAAACTTTTTTCTGTAGCTGCAAGCCAAAGAGTCGATAACCGCGTGAATTCGTTATTTGTGGCTGTGCGCCACAGAATAGATTGTCGTATTAGGTTTTTGTAGCTGGGAGCAACAGATTTGATAGCCGTATGAAATGTTCTCTGTAACTGCAAGGCAAAGAGGTAATAACCGCGTTAATTTGTCTTTTGTGGCTGTGTGCCACAGAATATAAAGTCGTATTAGGTTTTTGTAGCCATGAGCAACAGACTTGATAGCCGTATAAACTTTTTTCTGTAGCTGCAAAGCAAACAGTCGATAACCGCGTTAATTCGTATTTTGTGGCTGTGCGCCACAGAATAGATAGTCGTATTGGGTTTTTCTAGCTGGGAGCAACATACTTGATAGCCATATAAACTTTTTTCTGTAGCTGCAAGCCAAAGAGTCGATAACCGCGTGAATTCGTTATTTGTGGCTGTGCGCCACAGAATAGATTGTCGTATTAGGTTTTTGTAGCTGGGAGCAACAGATTTGATAGCCGTATGAAATGTTCTCTGTAACTGCAAGGCAAAGAGGTAATAACCGCGTTAATTTGTCTTTTGTGGCTGTGTGCCACAGAATATAAAGTCGTATTAGGTTTTTATAGCCATGAGCAATAGACTTGATAGCCGTATAAACTTTTTTTCTGTAGCTGCACGGCAAAGAGTCAATAACCGCGTAAAATCTTTTGTGGCTGTGCGCCACAGAATATAAAGTCGTATTAGGTTTTTGTAGCTGGGAGCAACAGACTTGATAGCCGTATAAACTTTTTTCTGTAGCTGCAAAGCAAACAGTCGATAACCGCGTTAATTCGTATTTTGTGGCTGTGCGCCACAGAATAGATAGTCGTATTGGGTTTTTCTAGCTGGGAGCAACATACTTGATAGCCATATAAACTTTTTTCTGTAGCTGCAAGCCAAAGAGTCGATAACCGCGTGAATTCGTTATTTGTGGCTGTGCGCCACAGAATAGATTGTCGTATTAGGTTTTTGTAGCTGGGAGCAACAGATTTGATAGCCGTATGAAATGTTCTCTGTAACTGCAAGGCAAAGAGGTAATAACCGCGTTAATTTGTCTTTTGTGGCTGTGTGCCACAGAATATAAAGTCGTATTAGGTTTTTGTAGCCATGAGCAACAGACTTGATAGCCGTATAAACTTTTTTCTGTAGCTGCAAGGCAAAGAGTCAATAACCGCGTTAATTTGTCTTGTGTGGCTGTGCGCCACAGAATATAAAGTCGTATTAGGTTTTTGTAGCCATGAGCAACAGACCTGATAGCCGTATGAACTGTTCTCTGTAGCTGCAAGGCAAAGAGTCAATAACCGCGTTAATTCGTATTTTGTGGCTGTGCGCCACAGAATAGATTGTCGTATTAGGTTTTTGTAGCTGGGAGCAACATATTTGATAGCCGTATGAACTGTTCTCTGTAGCTGCAAGGCAAAGAGTCGATAACCGCGTTAATTTGAATTTTGTGGCTGTGCGCCACAGAATAGATTGTCGTATCAGGTTTTTGTAGCTGGGAACAACATACTTGATAGCCGTATCAACTTTTTTCTGTAGCTGCAAAGCAAACAGTCGATAACCGCGTTAATTCGTATTTTGTGGCTGTGCGCCACAGAATAGATAGTCGTATTAGGTTTTTGTAGCTGGGAGCAACATACTTGATAGCCGTATAAACTTTTTTTCTGTAGCTGCACGGCAAAGAGTCAATAACCGCGTAAAATCTTTTGTGGCTGTGCTCCACAGAATATAAAGTCGTATTAGGTTTTTGTAGCTGGGAGCAACAGACTTGATAGCCGTATAAAATTTTTTCTGTAGCTGCAAGGCAAAGAGGTGATAACCGCGTTAATTTGTCTTTTGTGTCTGTGCGCCACAGAATATACAGTCGTATTAGGTTTTTGTAGCTGGGAGCAACAGATTTGATAGCCGTATAAAATGTTCTCTGTAACTGCAAGGCAAAGAGTCAATAAGCGCGTTAATTTGTATTTTATGGCTGTGCGCCACAGAATATAAAGTCGTAATATGTTTTTGTAGTTGGGAGCAACAGACTTGATAGCCGTATGATTTTTTTTGTAGCTGCAAGTCAAAATGTCAATAACCGCGTTAATTCGTTTTTGTGGCTGTGCGCCACAGAATAGATTGTCGTATTAGGTTTTTGTAGCTGGGAGCAACAGACTTGATAGCCGCATAAACTTTGTTTCTGTAGCTGCAAGGCAAAGAGTCAATAACCGCGTTAATTCGTCTTTTGTGGCTGTGCGCCACAGAATATATAGTCGTATTAAATTTTTGTAGCTGGGAGCAACAGACTTGATAGCCGTATGAACTTATCTCTGTAACTGCAAGTCAACAAGTCGATAACCGCGATAATTCGTATTTTGTGGCTGTGCGCCACAGAATAGATTGTCGTATTAGGTTTTTGTAGCTGGGAGCAACAGATTTGATAGCCGTATGAACTGTTCTCTGTAGCTGCAAGGCAAAGAGTCGATAACCGCGTTTATTCGTATTTTGTGGCTGTGCGCCACAGAATAGATTGTCGTATTAGGTTTTTGTAGCTGGGAGCAACATATTTGATAGCCGTATGAACTGTTCTCTGTAGCTGCAAGGCAAAGAGTCGATAACCGCGTTATATCGTATTTTGTGGCTGTGTGCCACAGAATATAAAGTCGTATTAGGTTTTTGTAGCCATGAGCAACAGACTTGATAGCCGTATAAACTTTTCTCTGTAGCTGCAAGGCAAAGAGTCGATAACCGCGTTAATTCGTATTTTGTGGCTGTGTGCCACAGAATAGATAGTTGTATTGGGTTTTTCTAGCTGGGAGCAACATACTTGATAGCCGTATAAATTGTTTTCTGTAGCTGCAAGGCAAAGAGTCAATAACCGCGTTAATCTGTCTTTTGTGGCTGTGCGCCACATAATAAAAAGTCGTATTAGGTTTTTGTAGCTGGGAGCAACAGACTTGATAGCCATATAAACTTTTTTCCGTAGCTGCAAGCCAATGAGTCGATAACCGCGTTAATTCGTATTTCGTGGCTGTGCGCCACAAAATAGATAGTCGTGTTAGGTCTTTGTAGCTGGGAGAAACAGACTGGATAGCCGTATGAACTTTTCTCTGTAACTGCAAGCCAAAGAGTCGATAACCGCGTTAATTTGTCTTTTGTGGCTGTGCGCCACAGAATATAAAGTCGTATTAGGTTTTTATAGCTGGGAGCAACAGACTTGATAGCCGTATAAGCTTTTTTCTGTAGCTGCAAGCCAAAGAGTCGATAACCGCGTTAATTTGTCTTTTGTGGCTGTGCGCCACAGAATATAAAGTCGTATTAGGTTTTTGTAGCTGGGAGCAACAGACGTGATAGCCGTATGAACTGTTCTCTGTAAATGCAAGAAACAGAGTCAAAAACCGCGTTAATTCGTATTTTCTGCTTGTGCACCACAGAAACGATTGTCGTATTAGGTTTTTGTAGCTGGGAGCAACAGACTTGATAGCCGTATAAACTTTTTTCTGTAGCTGCAAGGCAAAGAGTCAATAACCGCGTTAATTCGTATTTTGTGGTTGTGCACCACAGAAAAGATAGTCGTATTAAGTTTTTGTAGCTGGTAGCAACAGACTTGATGGCCGTATAATTTTTTTTCTGTAGCTGCAAGGCAAAGAGTCAATAACCGCGTTAAACTGTCTTTTGTGGCTGTGCGCCACAGGGTATACAGTCGTATTAGGTTTTTGTAGTTGTGAGCAACAGACTTGATAGCCGTGTGATTTTTTTTTTCTGTAACTGCAAGCCAAAAAGTCAATAACCGCGTTAATTTGTATTTCGTGGCTGTGCGCCACAGAATAGATAGTCGTATCAGGTTCTTGTAGCTGGGAGCAACAGATTTGATAGCCGTATGAAATGTTCTCTGTAACTGCAAGGCAAAGAGGTAATAACCGCGTTAATTTGTCTTTTGTGGCTGTGCGCCACAGAATATAAAGTCGTATTAGGTTTTTGTAGCCATGAGCAACAGACTTGATAGCCGTATAAATTTTTTTTCTGTAGCTGCACGGCAAAGAGTCAATAACCGCGTAAAATCTTTTGTGGCTGTGCGCCACAGAATATAAAGTCGTATTAGGTTTTTGTAGCTGGGAGCAACAGACTTGATAGCCGTATAAACTTTTTTCTGTAGCTGCAAAGCAAACAGTCGATAACCGCGTTAATTCGTATTTTGTGGCTGTGCGCCACAGAATAGATAGTCGTATTGGGTTTTTCTAGCTGGGAGCAACATACTTGATAGCCATATAAACTTTTTTCTGTAGCTGCAAGCCAAAGAGTCGATAACCGCGTGAATTCGTTATTTGTGGCTGTGCGCCACAGAATAGATTGTCGTATTAGGTTTTTGTAGCTGGGAGCAACAGATTTGATAGCCGTATGAAATGTTCTCTGTAACTGCAAGGCAAAGAGGTAATAACCGCGTTAATTTGTCTTTTGTGGCTGTGTGCCACAGAATATAAAGTCGTATTAGGTTTTTGTAGCCATGAGCAACAGACTTGATAGCCGTATAAACTTTTTTCTGTAGCTGCAAAGCAAACAGTCGATAACCGCGTTAATTCGTATTTTGTGGCTGTGCGCCACAGAATAGATAGTCGTATTGGGTTTTTCTAGCTGGGAGCAACATACTTGATAGCCATATAAACTTTTTTCTGTAGCTGCAAGCCAAAGAGTCGATAACCGCGTGAATTCGTTATTTGTGGCTGTGCGCCACAGAATAGATTGTCGTATTAGGTTTTTGTAGCTGGGAGCAACAGATTTGATAGCCGTATGAAATGTTCTCTGTAACTGCAAGGCAAAGAGGTAATAACCGCGTTAATTTGTCTTTTGTGGCTGTGTGCCACAGAATATAAAGTCGTATTAGGTTTTTATAGCCATGAGCAATAGACTTGATAGCCGTATAAACTTTTTTTCTGTAGCTGCACGGCAAAGAATCAATAACCGCGTAAAATCTTTTGTGGCTGTGCGCCACAGAATATAAAGTCGTATTAGGTTTTTGTAGCTGGGAGCAACAGACTTGATAGCCGTATAAACTTTTTTCTGTAGCTGCAAAGCAAACAGTCGATAACCGCGTTAATTCGTATTTTGTGGCTGTGCGCCACAGAATAGATAGTCGTATTGGGTTTTTCTAGCTGGGAGCAACATACTTGATAGCCATATAAACTTTTTTCTGTAGCTGCAAGCCAAAGAGTCGATAACCGCTTGAATTCGTTATTTGTGGCTGTGCGCCACAGAATAGATTGTCGTATTAGGTTTTTGTAGCTGGGAGCAACAGATTTGATAGCCGTATGAAATGTTTTCTGTAACTGCAAGGCAAAGAGGTAATAACCGCGTTAATTTGTCTTTTGTGGCTGTGTGCCACAGAATATAAAGTCGTATTAGGTTTTTGTAGCCATGAGCAACAGACTTGATGGCCGTATAAACTTTTTTCTGTAGCTGCAAAGCAAACAGTCGATAACCGCGTTAATTCGTATTTTGTGGCTGTGCGCCACAGAATAGATAGTCGTATTGGGTTTTTCTAGCTGGGAGCAACATACTTGATAGCCATATAAACTTTTTTCTGTAGCTGCAAGCCAAAGAGTCGATAACCGCGTGAATTCGTTATTTGTGGCTGTGCGCCACAGAATAGATTGTCGTATTAGGTTTTTGTAGCTGGGAGCAACAGATTTGATAGCCGTATGAAATGTTCTCTGTAACTGCAAGGCAAAGAGGTAATAACCGCGTTAATTTGTCTTTTGTGGCTGTGTGCCACAGAATATAAAGTCGTATTAGGTTTTTGTAGCCATGAGCAATAGACTTGATAGCCGTATAAACTTTTTCTGTAGCTGCACGGCAAAGAGTCAATAACCGCGTAAAATCTTTTGTGGCTGTGCGCCACAGAATATAAAGTCGTATTAGGTTTTTGTAGCTGGGAGCAACAGACTTGATAGCCGTATAAACTTTTTTCTGTAGCTGCAAAGCAAACAGTCGATAACCGCGTTAATTCGTATTTTGTGGCTGTGCGCCACAGAATAGATAGTCGTATTAGGTTTTTGTAGCTGGGAGCAACAGATTTGATAGGCTGTGCGCCACAGAATAGATTGTCGTATTATATTTCTGTAGTTGGAAGCAACAGACTTGATAGCCGTATGATTTTTTTTTTGTAGCTGCAAGTCAAAATGTCAATAACCGCGTTAATTCGTCTTTGTGGCTGTGCGCCACAGAATAGATTGTCGTATTAGGTTTTTGTAGCTGGGAGCAACAGATTTGATAGCCGTATGAAATGTTCTCTGTAACTGCGAGGCAAAGAGTCAATAACCGCGTTAATTCGTCTTTTGTGGCTGTGCGCCACAGAATAGATTGTCGTATTATATTTCTGTAGTTGGAAGCAACAGACTTGATAGCCGTATGATTTTTTTTTTGTAGCTGCAAGTCAAAATGTCAATAACCGCGTTAATTCGTCTTTGTGGCTGTGCGCCACAGAATAGATTGTCGTATTAGGTTTTTGTAGCTGGGAGCAACAGATTTGATAGCCGTATGAAATGTTCTCTGTAACTGCGAGGCAAAGAGTCAATAACCGCGTTAATTCGTCTTTTGTGGCTGTGCGCCACAGAATATATAGTCGTATCAGGTTTTTTTAGCTGGGAGCAACATACTTGATAGCCGTATAACCTTTTTCCTGTAGCTGCACGGCAAAGAGTCAATAACCGCGTTAATTTGTCTTTTGTGGCTGTGCGCCACAGAATATAAAGTCGTATTAGGTTTTTGTAGCTGGGAGCAACATACTTGATAGCCGTATAACCTTTTTCCTGTAGCTGCACGGCAAAGAGTCAATAACCGCGTTAATTTGTCTTTTGTGGCTGTGTGCCACAGAATATAAAGTCGTATTAGGTTTTTGTAGCCATGAGCAACAGACTTGATGGCCGTATAAACTTTTTTCTGTAGCTGCAAAGCAAACAGTCGATAACCGCGTTAATTCGTATTTTGTGGCTGTGCGCCACAGAATAGATAGTCGTATTGGGTTTTTCTAGCTGGGAGCAACATACTTGATAGCCATATAAACTTTTTTCTGTAGCTGCAAGCCAAAGAATCGATAACCGCGTGAATTCGTTATTTGTGGCTGTGCGCCACAGAATAGATTGTCGTATTAGGTTTTTGTAGCTGGGAGCAACAGATTTGATAGCCGTATGAAATGTTCTCTGTAACTGCAAGGCAAAGAGGTAATAACCGCGTTAATTTGTCTTTTGTGGCTGTGTGCCACAGAATATAAAGTCGTATTAGGTTTTTGTAGCCATGAGCAATAGACTTGATAGCCGTATAAACTTTTTTTCTGTAGCTGCACGGCAAAGAGTCAATAACCGCGTAAAATCTTTTGTGGCTGTGCGCCACAGAATATAAAGTCGTATTAGGTTTTTGTAGCTGGGAGCAACAGACTTGATAGCCGTATAAACTTTTTTCTGTAGCTGCAAAGCAAACAGTCGATAACCGCGTTAATTCGTATTTTGTGGCTGTGCGCCACAGAATAGATAGTCGTATTAGGTTTTTGTAGCTGGGAGCAACAGATTTGATAGCCGTATGAAATGTTCTCTGTAACTGCGAGGCAAAGAGTCAATAACCGCGTTAATTCGTCTTTTGTGGCTGTGCGCCACAGAATAGATTGTCGTATTATATTTCTGTAGTTGGAAGCAACAGACTTGATAGCCGTATGATTTTTTTTTGTAGCTGCAAGTCAAAATGTCAATAACCGCGTTAATTCGTCTTTGTGGCTGTGCGCCACAGAATAGATTGTCGTATTAGGTTTTTGTAGCTGGGAGCAACAGATTTGATAGCCGTATGAAATGTTCTCTGTAACTGCGAGGCAAAGAGTCAATAACCGCGTTAATTCGTCTTTTGTGGCTGTGCGCCACAGAATATATAGTCGTATCAGGTTTTTTTAGCTGGGAGCAACATACTTGATAGCCGTATAACCTTTTTCCTGTAGCTGCACGGCAAAGAGTCAATAACCGCGTTAATTTGTCTTTTGTGGCTGTGCGCCACAGAATATAAAGTCGTATTAGGTTTTTGTAGCTGGGAGCAACATACTTGATAGCCGTATAACCTTTTTCCTGTAGCTGCACGGCAAAGAGTCAATAACCGCGTTAATTTGTATTTTGTGGCTGTGCGCCACAGAATATAAAGTCGTACTATGTTTTTGTAGTTGGGAGCAACAGACTTGATAGCCGTATGATTTTTTTTTGTAGCTGCAAGTCAAAATGTCGATAACCGCGTTAATTCGTTTTTGTGGCTGTGCGCCACAGAATAGATTGTCGTATTAGGTTTTTGTAGCTGGGAGCAACCGACTTGATAGCCGTATAAACTTTTTTCTGTAGCTGCAAAGCAAACAGTCGATAACCGCGTTAATTCGTATTTTGTGGCTGTGCGCCACAGAATAGATAGTCGTATTAGGTTTTTGTAGCTGGAGCAACAGATTTGATAGCCGTATGAAATGTTCTCTGTAACTGCGAGGCAAAGAGTCAATAACCGCGTTAATTCGTCTTTTGTGGCTGTGCGCCACAGAATAGATTGTCGTATTATATTTCTGTAGTTGGAAGCAACAGACTTGATAGCCGTATGATTTTTTTTTGTAGCTGCAAGTCAAAATGTCAATAACCGCGTTAATTCGTCTTTGTGGCTGTGCGCCACAGAATAGATTGTCGTATTAGGTTTTTGTAGCTGGGAGCAACCGACTTGATAGCCGTATTAACTTTTTTCTGTAGCTGCAAAACAAACAGTCGATAACCGCGTTAATTCGTATTTTGTGGCTGTGCGCCACAGAATAGATAGTCGTATTAGGTTTTTGTAGCTGGGAGCAACATACTTGATAGCCGTATAAACTTTTTTCTGTAGCTGCACGGCAAAGAGTCAATAACCGCGTTAATTTGTCTTTTGTGGCTGTGCGCCACAGAATATGAAGTCGTATTAGGTTTTTGTAGCTGGGAGCAACAGACTTGATAGCCGTATGAATTTTTTTCTGTAGCTGCAAGGCAAAGAGGTAATAACCGCGTTAATTTGTCTTTTGTGGCTGTGCGCCACAGAATATAAAGTCGTATTAGGTTTTTGTAGCCATGAGCAACAGACTTGATAGCCGTATAAACTTTTTTCTGTAGTTGCAAGGCAAAGAGTCGATAACCGCGTTAATTCGTATTTTGTGACTGTGTGCCACAGAATAGATAGTTGTATTGGGTTTTTCTAGCTGGGAGCAACATACTTGATAGCCGTATAAACTTTTTCTGTAGCTGCAAGGCAAAGAGTCAATAACCGCGTTAATTTGTCTTTTGTGGCTGTGCGCCACAGAATATAAATTCGTATTAGGTTTTTGTAGCCATGAGCAACAGACCTGATAGCCGTATGAACTGTTCTCTGTAGCTGCAAGGCAAAGAGTCGATAACCGCGTTAATTCGTATTTTGTGGCTGTGCGCCACAAAATAGATTGTCGTATTAGGTTTTTGTAGCTGGAAGCAACATATTTGATAGCCGTATGAACTGTTCTCTGTAGCTGCAAGGCAAAGAGTCGATAACCGCGTTAATTCGTATTTTGTGGCTGTGCGCCACAGAATAGATAGTTGTATTGGGTTTTTCTAGCTGGGAGCAACATACTTGATAGCCGTATAAACTTTTTTCTGTAGCTGCAAGGCAAAGAGTCAATAACCGCGTTAATTCGTTTTTGTGGCTGTGCGCCACAGAATAGATTGTCGTATTAGGTTTTTGTAGCTGGGAGCAACAGACTTGATAGCCGCATAAACTTTGTTTCTGTAGCTGCAAGGCAAAGAGTCAATAACCGCGTTAATTCGTCTTTTGTGGCTGTGCGCCACAGAATATATAGTCGTATTAGGTTTTTGTAGCTGGGAGCAACAGACTTGATAGCCGTATGAACTTATCTCTGTAACTGCAAGTCAACAAGTCGATAACCGCGATAATTCGTATTTTGTGGCTGTGCGCCACAGAATAGATTGTCGTATTAGGTTTTTGTAGCTGGGAGCAACAGATTTGATAGCCGTATGAACTGTTCTCTGTAGCTGCAAGGCAAAGAGTCGATAACCGCGTGTATTCGTATTTTGTGGCTGTGCGCCACAGAATAGATTGTCGTATTAGGTTTTTGTAGCTGGGAGCAACATATTTGATAGCCGTATGAACTGTTCTCTGTAGCTGCAAGGCAAAGAGTCGATAACCGCGTTATATCGTATTTTGTGGCTGTTTGCCACAGAATATAAAGTCGTATTAGGTTTTTGTAGCCATGAGCAACAGACTTGATAGCCGTATAAACTTTTCTCTGTAGCTGCAAGGCAAAGAGTCGATAACCGCGTTAATTCGTATTTTGTGGCTGTGTGCCACAGAATAGATAGTTGTATTGGGTTTTTCTAGCTGGGAGCAACATACTTGATAGCCGTATAAATTGTTTTCTGTAGCTGCAAGGCAAAGAGTCAATAACCGCGTTAATCTGTCTTTTGTGGCTGTGCGCCACATAATAAAAAGTCGTATTAGGTTTTTGTAGCTGGGAGCAACAGACTTGATAGCCGTATAAACTTTTTTCCGTAGCTGCAAGCCAATGAGTCGATAACCGCGTTAATTCGTATTTCGTGGCTGTGCGCCACAAAATAGATAGTCGTGTTAGGTCTTTGTAGCTGGGAGAAACAGACTGGATAGCCGTATGGACTTTTCTCTGTAACTGCAAGCCAAAGAGTCGATAACCGCGTTAATTTGTCTTTTGTGGCTGTGCGCCACAGAATATAAAGTCGTATTCGGTTTTTGTAGCTGGGAGCAACAGACGTGATAGCCGTATGAACTGTTCTCTGTAAATGCAAGCCACAGAGTCAATAACCGCGTTAATTCGTATTTTCTGCTTGTGCACCACAGAAAAGATTGTCGTATTAGGTTTTTGTAGCTGGGAGCAACAGACTTGATAGCCGTATAAACTTTTTCCTGTAGCTGCAAGGCAAAGAGTCAATAACCGCGTTAATTCGTATTTTGTGGTTGTGCACCACAGAAAAGATAGTCGTATTAAGTTTTTGTAGCTGGTAGCAACAGACTTGATAGCCGTATAATTTTTTTGTGTAGCTGCAAGGCAAAGAGTCAATAACCGCGTTAAACTGTCTTTTGTGGCTGTGCGCCACAGGATGTACAGTCGTATTAGGTTTTTGTAGTTGTGAGCAACAGACTTGATAGCCGTGTGATTTTTTTTTCTGTAACTGCAAGCCGAAAAGTCGATAACCGCGTTAATTTGTATTTCGTGGCTGTGCGCCACAGAAAAGATAGTCGTATCAGGTTCTTGTAGCTGGGAGCAACAGACTTGATAGCCGTATGAACTTTTTCCTGTAGCTGCAAGGCAAAGAGTCAATAACCGCGTTAATTTGTCTTTTGTGGCTGTGCGCCACAGAATATAAAGTCGTATTAGGTTTTTATAGCTGGGAGCAACAGACTTGATAGCCGTATAAGCTTTTTTCTGTAGCTGCAAGCCAAAGAGTCGATAACCGCGTTAATTTGTCTTTTGTGGCTGTGCGCCACAGAATATAAAGTCGTATTAGGTTTTTGTAGCTGGGAGCAACAGACGTGATAGCCGTATGAACTGTTCTCTGTAAATGCAAGCCACAGAGTCAAAAACCGCGTTAATTCGTATTTTCTGCTTGTGCACCACAGAAAAGATTGTCGTATTAGGTTTTTGTAGCTGGGAGCAACAGACTTGATAGCCGTATAAACTTTTTTCTGTAGCTGCAAGGCAAAGAGTCAATAACCGCGTTAATTCGTATTTTGTGGTTGTGCACCACAGAAAAGATAGTCGTATTAAGTTTTTGTAGCTGGTAGCAACAGACTTGATGGCCGTATAAATTTTTTTCTGTAGCTGCAAGGCGAATAGATTGTCGTATCAGGTTTTTGTAGCTGGGAACAACAGACTTGATAGCCGTATTAACTTTTTTCTGTAGCTGCAAAGCAAATAGTCGATAACCGCGTTAATTCGTATTTTGTGGCTGTGCGCCACAGAATAGATAGTCGTATTAGGTTTTTGTAGCTGGGAGCAACATACTTGATAGCCGTATAAACTTTTTTCTGTAGCTGCAAAGAGTCAATAACCGCGTTAATTTGTCTTTTGTGGCTGTGCGCCACAGAATATAAAGTCGTATTAGGTTTTTGTAGCTCGGAGCAACAGACTTAATAGCCGTATAAACTTTTTTCTGTAGCTGCAAGGCAAAGAGGTAATAACCGCGTTAATTTGTCTTTTGTGGCTGTGCGCCACAGAATATAAAGTCGTATTAGGTTTTTGTAGCCATGAGCAACAGACTTGATAGCCGTATAAACTTTTTTCTGTAGCTGCAAGGCAAAGAGTCGATAACCGCCGCGTTAATTCGTAATTTGTGGCTGTGTGCCACAGAATAGATAGTTGTATTGGGTTTTTGTAGCTGGGAGCAACATACTTGATAGCCGTATAAACTTTTTCCGTAGCTGCAAGCCAATGAGTCGATAACCGCGTTAATTCGTGTTTCGTGGCTGTGCGCCACAGAATAGATTGTCGTATTATGTTTTTGTAGTTGGAAGCAACAGACTTGATAGCCGTATGATTTTTTTTGTAGCTGCAAGTCAAAATGTCGATAACCGCGTTAATTCGTCTTTGTGGCTGTGCGCCACAGAATAGATTGTCGTATTAGGTTTTTGTAGCTGGGAGCAACAGATTTGATAGCCGTATGAAATGTTCTCTGTAACTGCGAGGCAAAGAGTCAATAACCGCGTTAATTCGTCTTTTGTGGCTGTGCGCCACAGAATATATAGTCGTATTAGGTTTTTGTAGCTGGGAGCAACAGACTTGATAGCCGTATGAACTTTTCTCTGTAGCTGCAAGCCAACAAGTCGATAACCGCGATAATTCGTATTTTGTGGCTGTGCGCCACAGAAAAGATTGTCGTATTAGGTTTTTGTAGCTGGGAGCAACAGATTTGATAGCCGTATGAACTGTTCTCTGTAGCTGCAAGGCAAAGAGTCGATAACCGCGTTAATTCGTATTTTGTGGCTGTGCGCCACAGAATAGTATTAGGTTTTAGTAGCTGGGAGCAACATACTTGATAGCCGTATAACCTTTTTCCTGTAGCTGCACGGCAAAGAGTCAATAACCGCGTTAATTTGTCTTTTGTGGCTGTGCGCCACAGAATATAAAGTCGAATTAGGTTTTCGTAGCTGGGAGCAACAGACTTGATAGCCGTATGAACTTTTTTCTGTAGCTGCAAGGCAAAGAGTCAATAACCGCGTTAATTTGTCTTTTGTGGCTGTGCGCCACAGAATATAAAGTCGTATTAGGTTTTTATAGCTGGGAGCAACAGACTTGATAGCCGTATAAGCTTTTTTCTGTAGCTGCAAGCCAAAGAGTCGATAACCGCGTTAATTTGTCTTTTGTGGCTGTGCGCCACAGAATATAAAGTCGTATTAGGTTTTTGTAGCTGGGAGCAACAGACGTGATAGCCGTATGAACTGTTCTCTGTAAATGCAAGCCACAGAGTCAAAAACCGCGTTAATTCGTATTTTCTGCTTGTGCACCACAGAAAAGATTGTCGTATTAGGTTTTTGTAGCTGGGAGCAACAGACTTGATAGCCGTATAAACTTTTTTCTGTAGCTGCAAGGCAAAGAGTCAATAACCGCGTTAATTCGTATTTTGTGGTTGTGCACCACAGAAAAGATAGTCGTATTAAGTTTTTGTAGCTGGTAGCAACAGACTTGATGGCCGTATAAATTTTTTTCTGTAGCTGCAAGGCGAATAGATTGTCGTATCAGGTTTTTGTAGCTGGGAACAACAGACTTGATAGCCGTATTAACTTTTTTCTGTAGCTGCAAAGCAAATAGTCGATAACCGCGTTAATTCGTATTTTGTGGCTGTGCGCCACAGAATAGATAGTCGTATTAGGTTTTTGTAGCTGGGAGCAACATACTTGATAGCCGTATAAACTTTTTTCTGTAGCTGCAAAGAGTCAATAACCGCGTTAATTTGTCTTTTGTGGCTGTGCGCCACAGAATATAAAGTCGTATTAGGTTTTTGTAGCTCGGAGCAACAGACTTAATAGCCGTATAAACTTTTTTCTGTAGCTGCAAGGCAAAGAGGTAATAACCGCGTTAATTTGTCTTTTGTGGCTGTGCGCCACAGAATATAAAGTCGTATTAGGTTTTTGTAGCCATGAGCAACAGACTTGATAGCCGTATAAACTTTTTTCTGTAGCTGCAAGGCAAAGAGTCGATAACCGCCGCGTTAATTCGTAATTTGTGGCTGTGTGCCACAGAATAGATAGTTGTATTGGGTTTTTGTAGCTGGGAGCAACATACTTGATAGCCGTATAAACTTTTTTCCGTAGCTGCAAGCCAATGAGTCGATAACCGCGTTAATTCGTGTTTCGTGGCTGTGCGCCACAGAATAGATTGTCGTATTATGTTTTTGTAGTTGGAAGCAACAGACTTGATAGCCGTATGATTTTTTTTGTAGCTGCAAGTCAAAATGTCGATAACCGCGTTAATTCGTCTTTGTGGCTGTGCGCCACAGAATAGATTGTCGTATTAGGTTTTTGTAGCTGGGAGCAACAGATTTGATAGCCGTATGAAATGTTCTCTGTAACTGCGAGGCAAAGAGTCAATAACCGCGTTAATTCGTCTTTTGTGGCTGTGCGCCACAGAATATATAGTCGTATTAGGTTTTTGTAGCTGGGAGCAACAGACTTGATAGCCGTATGAACTTTTCTCTGTAGCTGCAAGCCAACAAGTCGATAACCGCGATAATTCGTATTTTGTGGCTGTGCGCCACAGAAAAGATTGTCGTATTAGGTTTTTGTAGCTGGGAGCAACAGATTTGATAGCCGTATGAACTGTTCTCTGTAGCTGCAAGGCAAAGAGTCGATAACCGCGTTAATTCGTATTTTGTGGCTGTGCGCCACAGAATAGTATTAGGTTTTAGTAGCTGGGAGCAACATACTTGATAGCCGTATAACCTTTTTCCTGTAGCTGCACGGCAAAGAGTCAATAACCGCGTTAATTTGTCTTTTGTGGCTGTGCGCCACAGAATATAAAGTCGAATTAGGTTTTCGTAGCTGGGAGCAACAGACTTGATAGCCGTATGAACTTTTTTCTGTAGCTGCAAGGCAAAGAGGTAATAACCGCGTTAATTTGTCTTTTGTGGCTGTGCGCCACAGAATAGATTGTCGTATCAGGTTTTTGTAGCTGGGAGCAACAGACTTGATAGCCGTATGAACTTTTCTCTGTAGCTGCAAGCCAACAAGTCGATAACCGCGATAATTCGTATTTTGTGGCTGTGCGCCACAGAATAGATTGTCGTATCAGGTTTTCGTAGCTGGGAGCAACAGACTTGATAGCCGTATGATTTTTTTTTGTAGCTGCAAGTCAAAATGTCAATAACCGCGTTAATTCGTTTTTGTGGCTGTGCGCCACAGAATAGATTGTCGTATTAGGTTTTTGTAGCTGGGAGCAACAGACTTGATAGCCGTATTAACTTTTTTCTGTAGCTGCAAAGCAAACAGTCGATAACCGCGTTAATTCGTATTTTGTGGCTGTGCGCCACAGAATAGATAGTCGTATTAGGTTTTTGTAGCTGGGAGCAACATACTTGATAGCCGTATAAACTTTTTTCTGTAGCTGCACGGCAAAGAGTCAATAACCGCGTTAATTTGTCTTTTGTGGCTGTGCGCCACAGAATATAAAGTCGTATTAGGTTTTTGTAGCCATGAGCAACAGACTTGATAGCCGTATAAACTTTTTTCTGTAGCTGCGAGGCAAAGAGGTAATAACCGCGTTAATTTGTCTTTTGTGGCTGTGCGCCACAGAATAGATTGTCGTATCAGGTTTTTGTAGCTGGGAGCAACAGACTTGATAGCCGTATGAACTTTTCTCTGTAGCTGCAAGCCAACAAGTCGATAACCGCGATAATTCGTATATTGTGGCTGTGCGCCACAGAATAGATTGTCGTATTAGGTTTTTGTAGCTGGGAGCAACAGATTTGATAGCCGTATGGACTGTTCTCTGTAGCTGCAAGGCAAAGAGTCGATAACCGCGTTAATTCGTATTTTGTGGCTGTGCGCCACAGAATAGTATTAGGTTTTTGTAGCTGGGAGCAACATACTTGATAGCCGTATAACCTTTTTCCTGTAGCTGCACGGCAAAGAGTCAATAACCGCGTTAATTTGTCTTTTGTGGCTGTGCGCCACAGAATATAAAGTCGAATTAGGTTTTCGTAGCTGGGAGCAACAGACTTGATAGCCGTATGAACTTTTTTCTGTAGCTGCAAGGCAAAGAGGTAATAACCGCGTTAATTTGTCTTTTGTGGCTGTGCGCCACAGAATAGATTGTCGTATCAGGTTTTTGTAGCTGGGAGCAACAGACTTGATAGCCGTATGAACTTTTCTCTGTAGCTGCAAGCCAACAAGTCGATAACCGCGATAATTCGTATTTTGTGGCTGTGCGCCACAGAATAGTATTAGGTTTTTGTAGCTGGGAGCAACATACTTGATAGCCGTATAACCTTTTTCCTGTAGCTGCACGGCAAAGAGTCAATAACCGCGTTAATTTGTCTTTTGTGGCTGTGCGCCACAGAATATAAAGTCGTATTAGGTTTTCGTAGCTGGGAGCAACAGACTTGATAGCCGTATAAACTTTTTTCTGTAGCTGCAAGGCAAAGAGGTAATAACCTCGTTAATTTGTCTTTTGTGGCTGTGCGCCACAGAATAGATTGTCGTATCAGGTTTTTGTAGCTGGGAGCAACAGACTTGATAGCCGTATAAACTTTTCTCTGTAGCTGCAAGCCAACAAGTCGATAACCGCGATAATTCGTATTTTGTGGCTGTGCGCCACAGAAAAGATTGTCGTATTAGGTTTTTGTAGCTGGGAGCAACAGATTTGATAGCCGTATGAACTGTTCTCTGTAGCTGCAAGGCAAAGAGTCGATAACCGCGTTAATTCGTATTTTGTGGCTGTGCGCCACAGAATAGTATTAGGTTTTTGTAGCTGGGAGCAACATACTTGATAGCCGTATAACCTTTTTCCTGTAGCTGCACGGCAAAGAGTCAATAACCGCGTTAATTTGTCTTTTGTGGCTGTGCGCCACAGAATATAAAGTCGAATTAGGTTTTCGTAGCTGGGAGCAACAGACTTGATAGCCGTATGAACTTTTTTCTGTAGCTGCAAGGCAAAGAGGTAATAACCGCGTTAATTTGTCTTTTGTGGCTGTGCGCCACAGAATAGATTGTCGTATCAGGTTTTTGTAGCTGGGAGCAACAGACTTGATAGCCGTATGAACTTTTCTCTGTAGCTGCAAGCCAACAAGTCGATAACCGCGATAATTCGTATTTTGTGGCTGTGCGCCACAGAATAGTATTAGGTTTTTGTAGCTGGGAGCAACATACTTGATAGCCGTATAACCTTTTTCCTGTAGCTGCACGGCAAAGAGTCAATAACCGCGTTAATTTGTCTTTTGTGGCTGTGCGCCACAGAATATAAAGTCGTATTAGGTTTTCGTAGCTGGGAGCAACAGACTTGATAGCCGTATAAACTTTTTTCTGTAGCTGCAAGGCAAAGAGGTAATAACCGCGTTAATTTGTCTTTTGTGGCTGTGCGCCACAGAATAGATTGTCGTATCAGGTTTTTGTAGCTGGGAGCAACAAGCTTGATAGCCGTATGAACTTTTCTCTGTAGCTGCAAGCCAACAAGTCGATAACCGCGATAATTCGTATTTTGTGGCTGTGCGCCACAGAAAAGATTGTCGTATTAGGTTTTTGTAGCTGGGAGCAACAGATTTGATAGCCGTATGAACTGTTCTCTGTAGCTGCAAGGCAAAGAGTCGATGACCGCGTTAATTCGTATTTTGTGGCTGTGCGCCACAGAATAGTATTAGGTTTTTGTAGCTGGGAGCAACATACTTGATAGCCCGTATAACCTTTTTCCTGTAGCTGCACGGCAAAGAGTCAATAACCGCGTTAATTTGTCTTTTGTGGCTGTGCGCCACAGAATATAAAGTCGAATTAGGTTTTCGTAGCTGGGAGCAACAGACTTGATAGCCGTATGAACTTTTTTTCTGTAGCTGCAAAGCAAAGAGGTAATAACCTCGTTAATTTTTCTTTTGTGGCTGTGCGCCACAGAATAGATTGTCGTATCAGGTTTTTGTAGCTGGGAGCAACAGACTTGATAGCCGTATAAACTTTTCTCTGTAGCTGCAAGCCAACAAGTCGATAACCGCGATAATTCGTATTTTGTGGCTGTGCGCCACAGAATAGATTGTTGTATTAGGTTTTTGTAGCTGGGAGCAACAGATTTGATAGCCGTATGAACTGTTCTCTGTAGCTGCAAGGCAAAGAGTCGATAACCGCGTTAATTCGTAATTTGTGGCTGTGCGCCACAGAATAGATAGTCGTATTAGGTTTTTGTAGCTGGGAGCAACAGACTTGATAGCCGTATGCTGTAGCTGCACGGCAAAGAGTCAATAAGCGCGTTAATTTGTCTTTTGTGGCTGTGCGCCACAGAATATAAAGTCGAATTAGGTTTTCGTAGCTGGGAGCAACAGACTTGATAGCCGTATGAACTTTTTTCTGTAGCTGCAAGGCAAAGAGGTAATAACCGCGTTAATTTGTCTTTTGTGGCTGTGCGCCACAGAATAGATTGTCGTATCAGGTTTTTGTAGCTGGGAGCAACATACTTGATAGCCGTATAACCTTTTCCCTGTAGCTGCACGGCAAAGAGTCAATAACCGCGTTAATTTGTATTTTGTGGCTGTGCGCCACAGGATATAAAGTCGTATTAGGTTTTTGTAGCCATGAGCAACAGACTTGATAGCCGTATAAACTTTTTTCTGTAGCTGCAAGGCAAAGAGTCGATAACCGCGTAAATTCGTATTTTGTGGCTGTGCGCCACAGAATAGATTGTCGTATTAGGTTTTTGTAGCTGGGAGCAACAGACTTGATAGCCGTATGAACTTCTTTCTGTAGCTGCAAGGCAAAGAGGTAATAACCGCGTTAATTTGTCTTTTGTGGCTGTGCGCCTTAGAATAGATTGTCGTATCAGGTTTTTGTAGCTGGGAGCAACAGACTTGATAGCCGTATGAACTTTTTTCTGTAGCTGCAAGGCAAAGAGGTAATAACCGCGTTAATTTGTCTTTTGTGGCTGTGCGCCACAGAATAGATTGTCGTATCAGGTTTTTGTAGCTGGGAGCAACAGACTTGATAGCCGTATGAACTTTTCTCTGTAGCTGCAAGCCAACAAGTCGATAACCGCGATAATTCGTATTTTGTGGCTGTGCGCCACAGAAAAGATTGTCGTATTAGGTTTTTGTAGCTGGGAGCAACAGATTTGATAGCCGTATAAACTGTTCTCTGTAGCTGCAAGGCAAAGAGTCGATAACCGCGTTAATTCGTATTTTGTGGCTGTGCGCCACAGAATAGTATTAGGTTTTTGTAGCTGGGAGCAACATACTTGATAGCCGTATAACCTTTTTCCTGTAGCTGCACGGCAAAGAGTCAATAAGCGCGTTAATTTGTCTTTTGTGGCTGTGCGCCACAGAATATAAAGTCGAATTAGGTTTTCGTAGCTGGGAGCAACAGACTTGATAGCCGTATGAACTTTTTTCTGTAGCTGCAAGGCAAAGAGGTAATAACCGCGTTAATTTGTCTTTTGTGGCTGTGCGCCACAGAATAGATTGTCGTATCAGGTTTTTGTAGCTGGGAGCAACATACTTGATAGCCGTATAACCTTTTCCCTGTAGCTGCACGGCAAAGAGTCAATAACCGCGTTAATTTGTATTTTGTGGCTGTGCGCCACAGGATATAAAGTCGTATTAGGTTTTTGTAGCCATGAGCAACAGACTTGATAGCCGTATAAACTTTTTCTGTAGCTGCAAGGCAAAGAGTCGATAACCGCGTAAATTCGTATTTTGTGGCTGTGCGCCACAGAATAGATTGTCGTATTAGGTTTTTGTAGCTGGGAGCAACAGACTTGATAGCCGTATGAACTTCTTTCTGTAGCTGCAAGGCAAAGAGGTAATAACCGCGTTAATTTGTCTTTTGTGGCTGTGCGCCTTAGAATAGATTGTCGTATCAGGTTTTTGTAGCTGGGAGCAACAGACTTGATAGCCGTATGAACTTTTTTCTGTAGCTGCAAGGCAAAGAGGTAATAACCGCGTTAATTTGTCTTTTGTGGCTGTGCGCCACAGGATATAAAGTCGTATTAGGTTTTTGTAGCCATGAGCAACAGACTTGAGAGCCGTATAAACTTTTTTTCTGTAGCTGCAAGGCAAAGAATCGATAACCACGTTAATTCGTATTTTGTGGCTGTGCGCCACAGAATAGATTGTCGTATTAGGTTTTTGTAGCTGGGAGCAACAGATTTGATAGCCGTATAAACTTTTTTCTGTAGCTGCTAGGTAAAGAGTCGATAACCGCGTTAATTCGTATTTTGTGGCTGTGCGCCACAGAATAGATTGTCGTATTAGGTTTTTGTAGCTGGGAGCAACAGATTTGATAGCCGTATGAAATGTTCTCTGTAACTGCAAGGCAAAGAGTCAATAACCGCGTTAATTTGTATTTTGTGGCTGTGCGCCACAGAATATAAAGTCGTATTATGTTTTTGTAGTTGGGAGCAACAGACTTGATAGCCGTATGATTTTTTTTGTAGCTGCAAGTCAAAATGTCAATAACCGCGTTAATTCGTTTTTGTGGCTGTGCGCCACAGAATAGATTGTCGTATTAGGTTTTTGTAGCTGGGAGCAACAGACTTGATAGCCGTATTAACTTTTTTCTGTAGCTGCAAAGCAAACAGTCGATAACCGCGTTAATTCGTATTTTGTGGCTGTGCGCCACAGAATAGATTGTCGTATTAGGTTTTTGTAGCTGGGAGCAACAGACTTGATAGCCGTATGAACTTCTTTCTGTAGCTGCAAGGCAAAGAGGTAATAACCGCGTTAATTTGTCTTTTGTGGCTGTGCGCCTTAGAATAGATTGTCGTATCAGGTTTTTGTAGCTGGGAGCAACAGACTTGATAGCCGTATGAACTTTTTTCTGTAGCTGCAAGGCAAAGAGGTAATAACCGCGTTAATTTGTCTTTTGTGGCTGTGCGCCACAGGATATAAAGTCGTATTAGGTTTTTGTAGCCATGAGCAACAGACTTGAGAGCCGTATAAACTTTTTTTCTGTAGCTGCAAGGCAAAGAGTCGATAACCACGTTAATTCGTATTTTGTGGCTGTGCGCCACAGAATAGATTGTCGTATTAGGTTTTTGTAGCTGGGAGCAACAGATTTGATAGCCGTATAAACTTTTTTCTGTAGCTGCTAGGCAAAGAGTCGATAACCGCGTTAATTCGTATTTTGTGGCTGTGCGCCACAGAATAGATTGTCGTATTAGGTTTTTGTAGCTGGGAGCAACAGATTTGATAGCCGTATGAAATGTTCTCTGTAACTGCAAGGCAAAGAGTCAATAACCGCGTTAATTTGTATTTTGTGGCTGTGCGCCACAGAATATAAAGTCGTATTATGTTTTTGTAGTTGGGAGCAACAGACTTGATAGCCGTATGATTTTTTTTGTAGCTGCAAGTCAAAATGTCAATAACCGCGTTAATTCGTTTTTGTGGCTGTGCGCCACAGAATAGATTGTCGTATTGGGTTTTTGTAGCTGGGAGCAACAGACTTGATAGCCGTATTAACTTTTTTCTGTAGCTGCAAAGCAAACAGTCGATAACCGCGTTAATTCGTATTTTGTGGCTGTGCGCCACAGAATAGATTGTCGTATTAGGTTTTTGTAGCTGGGAGCAACAGACTTGATAGCCGTATGAACTTCTTTCTGTAGCTGCAAGGCAAAGAGGTAATAACCGCGTTAATTTGTCTTTTGTGGCTGTGCGCCTTAGAATAGATTGTCGTATCAGGTTTTTGTAGCTGGGAGCAACAGACTTGATAGCCGTATGAACTTTTTTCTGTAGCTGCAAGGCAAAGAGGTAATAACCGCGTTAATTTGTCTTTTGTGGCTGTGCGCCACAGGATATAAAGTCGTATTAGGTTTTTGTAGCCATGAGCAACAGACTTGAGAGCCGTATAAACTTTTTTTCTGTAGCTGCAAGGCAAAGAGTCGATAACCACGTTAATTCGTATTTTGTGGCTGTGCGCCACAGAATAGATTGTCGTATTAGGTTTTTGTAGCTGGGAGCAACAGATTTGATAGCCGTATAAACTTTTTTCTGTAGCTGCTAGGCAAAGAGTCGATAACCGCGTTAATTCGTATTTTGTGGCTGTGCGCCACAGAATAGATTGTCGTATTAGGTTTTTGTAGCTGGGAGCAACAGATTTGATAGCCGTATGAAATGTTCTCTGTAACTGCAAGGCAAAGAGTCAATAACCGCGTTAATTTGTATTTTGTGGCTGTGCGCCACAGAATATAAAGTCGTATTATGTTTTTGTAGTTGGGAGCAACAGACTTGATAGCCGTATGATTTTTTTTGTAGCTGCAAGTCAAAATGTCAATAACCGCGTTAATTCGTTTTTGTGGCTGTGCGCCACAGAATAGATTGTCGTATTAGGTTTTTGTAGCTGGGAGCAACAGACTTGATAGCCGTATTAACTTTTTTCTGTAGCTGCAAAGCAAACAGTCGATAACCGCGTTAATTCGTATTTTGTGGCTGTGCGCCACAGAATAGATAGTCGTAATAGGTTTTTGTAGCTGGGAGCAACATACTTGATAGCCGTATAAACTTTTTTCTGTAGCTGCACGGCAAAGAGTCAATAACCGCGTTAATTTGTCTTTTGTGGCTGTGCGCCACAGAATATAAAGTCGTATTAGGTTTTTGTAGCCATGAGCAACAGACTTGATAGCCGTATAAACTTTTTTTTGTAGCTGCAAGGCAAAGAGGTAATAACCGCGTTAATTTGTCTTTTGTGGCTGTGCGCCACAGAATAGATTGTCGTATCAGGTTTTTGTAGCTGGGAGCAACAGACTTGATAGCCGTATGAACTTTTCTCTGTAGCTGCAAGCCAACAAGTCGATAACCGCGATAATTCGTATTTTGTGGCTGTGCGCCACAGAATAGATTGTCGTATTAGGTTTTTGTAGCTGGGAGCAACAGATTTGATAGCCGTATGGACTGTTCTCTGTAGCTGCAAGGCAAAGAGTCGATAACCGCGTTAATTCGTATTTTGTGGCTGTGCGCCACAGAATAGTATTAGGTTTTTGTAGCTGGGAGCAACATACTTGATAGCCGTATAACATTTTTCCTGTAGCTGCACGGCAAAGAGTCAATAACCGCGTTAATTTGTCTTTTGTGGCTGTGCGCCACAGAATATAAAGTCGAATTAGGTTTTCGTAGCTGGGAGCAACAGACTTGATAGCCGTATGAACTTTTTTCTGTAGCTGCAAGGCAAAGAGGTAATAACCGCGTTAATTTGTCTTTTGTGGCTGTGCGCCACAGAATAGATTGTCGTATCAGGTTTTTGTAGCTGGGAGCAACAGACTTGATAGCCGTATGAACTTTTCTCTGTAGCTGCAAGCCAACAAGTCGATAACCGCGATAATTCGTATTTTGTGGCTGTGCGCCACAGAATAGTATTAGTTTTTTGTAGCTGGGAGCAACATACTTGATAGCCGTATAACCTTTTTCCTGTAGCTGCACGGCAAAGAGTCAATAACCGCGTTAATTTGTCTTTTGTGGCTGTGCGCCACAGAATATAAAGTCGTATTAGGTTTTCGTAGCTGGGAGCAACAGACTTGATAGCCGTATGAACTTTTTTCTGTAGCTGCAAGGCAAAGAGGTAATAACCGCGTTAATTTGTCTTTTGTGGCTGTGCGCCACAGAATAGATTGTCGTATCAGGTTTTTGTAGCTGGGAGCAACAGACTTGATAGCCGTATGAACTTTTCTCTGTAGCTGCAAGCCAACAAGTCGATAACCGCGATAATTCGTATTTTGTGGCTGTGCGCCACAGAAAAGATTGTCGTATTAGGTTTTTGTAGCTGGGAGCAACAGATTTGATAGCCGTATGAACTGTTCTCTTCTGTAGCTGCAAGGCAAAGAGTCGATAACCGCGTTAATTCGTATTTTGTGGCTGTGCGCCACAGAATAGTATTAGGTTTTTGTAGCAGGGAGCAACATACTTGATAGCCGTATAACCTTTTTCCTGTAGCTGCACGGCAAAGAGTCAATAACCGCGTTAATTTGTCTTTTGTGGCTGTGCGCCACAGAATAGATTGTCGTATCAGGTTTTTGTAGCTGGGAGCAACAGACTTGATAGCCGTATGAACTTTTCTCTGTAGCTGCAAGCCAACAAGTCGATAACCGCGATAATTCGTATTTTGTGGCTGTGCGCCACAGAATAGTATTAGGTTTTTGTAGCTGGGAGCAACATACTTGATAGCCGTATAACCTTTTTCCTGTAGCTGCACGGCAAAGAGTCAATAACCGCGTTAATTTGTCTTTTGTGGCTGTGCGCCACAGAATATAAAGTCGTATTAGGTTTTCGTAGCTGGGAGCAACAGACTTGATAGCCGTATGAACTTTTTTCTGTAGCTGCAAGTCAAAGAGGTAATAACCGCGTTAATTTGTCTTTTGTGGCTGTGCGCCACAGAATAGATTGTCGTATCAGGTTTTTGTAGCTGGGAGCAACAGACTTGATAGCCGTATGAACTTTTCTCTGTAGCTGCAAGCCAACAAGTCGATAACCGCGATAATTCGTATTTTGTGGCTGTGCGCCACAGAAAAGATTGTCGTATTAGGTTTTTGTAGCTGGGAGCAACAGATTTGATAGCCGTATGAACTGTTCTCTTCTGTAGCTGCAAGGCAAAGAGTCGATAACCGCGTTAATTCGTATTTTGTGGCTGTGCGCCACAGAATAGTATTAGGTTTTTGTAGCAGGGAGCAACATACTTGATAGCCGTATAACCTTTTTCCTGTAGCTGCACGGCAAAGAGTCAATAATCGCGTTAATTTGTCTTTTGTGGCTGTGCGCCACAGAATATAAAGTCGAATTAGGTTTTCGTAGCTGGGAGCAACAGACTTGATAGCCGTATGAACTTTTTTCTGTAGCTGCAAGGCAAAGAGGTAATAACCGCGTTAATTTGTCTTTTGTGGCTGTGCGCCACAGAATAGATTGTCGTATCAGGTTTTTGTAGCTGGGAGCAACAGACTTGATAGCCGTATGAACTTTTCTCTGTAGCTGCAAGCCAACAAGTCGATAACCGCGATAATTCGTATTTTGTGGCTGTGCGCCACAGAATAGTATTAGGTTTTTGTAGCTGGGAGCAACATACTTGATAGCCGTATAACCTTTTTCCTGTAGCTGCACGGCAAAGAGTCAATAACCGCGTTAATTTGTCTTTTGTGGCTGTGCGCCACAGAATATAAAGTCGTATTAGGTTTTCGTAGCTGGGAGCAACAGACTTGATAGCCGTATGAACTTTTTTCTGTAGCTGCAAGGCAAAGAGGTAATAACCGCGTTAATTTGTCTTTTGTGGCTGTGCGCCACAGAATAGATTGTCGTATCAGGTTTTTGTAGCTGGGAGCAACAGACTTGATAGCCGTATGAACTTTTCTCTGTAGCTGCAAGCCAACAAGTCGATAACCGCGATAATTCGTATTTTGTGGCTGTGCGCCACAGAAAAGATTGTCGTATTAGGTTTTTGTAGCTGGGAGCAACAGATTTGATAGCCGTATGAACTGTTCTCTGTAGCTGCAAGGCAAAGAGTCGATAACCGCGTTAATTCGTATTTTGTGGCTGTGCGCCACAGAATAGTATTAGGTTTTTGTAGCTGGGAGCAACATACTTGATAGCCGTATAACCTTTTTCCTGTAGCTGCACGGCAAAGAGTCAATAACCGCGTTAATTTGTCTTTTGTGGCTGTGCGCCACAGTATATAAAGTCGAATTAGGTTTTCGTAGCTGGGAGCAACAGACTTGATAGCCGTATGAACTTTTTTCTGTAGCTGCAAAGCAAAGAGGTAATAACCGCGTTAATTTGTCTTTTGTAGCTGTGCGCCAAAGAATAGATTGTCGTATCAGGTTTTTGTAGCTGGGAGCAACAGACTTGATAGCCGTATAAACTTTTCTCTGTAGCTGCAAGCCAACAAGTCGATAACCGCGATAATTCGTATTTTGTGGCTGTGCGCCACAGAATAGATTGTCGTATTAGGTTTTTGTAGCTGGGAGCAACAGATTTGATAGCCGTATGAACTGTTCTCTGTAGCTGCAAGGCAAAGAGTCGATAACCGCGTTAATTCGTAATTTGTGGCTGTGCGCCACAGAATAGATAGTCGTATTAGGTTTTTGTAGCTGGGAGCAACATACTTGATAGCCGTATAACCTTTTCCCTGTAGCTGCACGGCAAAGAGTCAATAACCGCGTTAATTTGTCTTTTGTGGCTGTGCGCCACAGAATATAAAGTCGTATTAGGTTTTCGTAGCTGGGAGCAACAGACTTGATAGCCGTATGAACTTTTTTCTGTAGCTGCAAGGCAAAGAGGTAATAACCGCGTTAATTTGTCTTTTGTGGCTGTGCGCCACAGAATAGATTGTCGTATCAGGTTTTTGTAGCTGGGAGCAACAGACTTGATAGCCGTATGAACTTTTCTCTGTAGCTGCAAGCCAACAAGTCGATAACCGCGATAATTCGTATTTTGTGGCTGTGCGCCACAGAAAAGATTGTCGTATTAGGTTTTTGTAGCTGGGAGCAACAGATTTGATAGCCGTATGAACTGTTCTCTGTAGCTGCAAGGCAAAGAGTCGATAACCGCGTTAATTCGTATTTTGTGGCTGTGCGCCACAGAATAGTATTAGGTTTTTGTAGCTGGGAGCAACATACTTGATAGCCGTATAACCTTTTTCCTGTAGCTGCACGGCAAAGAGTCAATAACCGCGTTAATTTGTCTTTTGTGGCTGTGCGCCACAGAATATAAAGTCGAATTAGGTTTTCGTAGCTGGGAGCAACAGACTTGATAGCCGTATGAACTTTTTTCTGTAGCTGCAAAGCAAAGAGGTAATAACCGCGTTAATTTGTCTTTTGTAGCTGTGCGCCAAAGAATAGATTGTCGTATCAGGTTTTTGTAGCTGGGAGCAACAGACTTGATAGCCGTATAAACTTTTCTCTGTAGCTGCAAGCCAACAAGTCGATAACCGCGATAATTCGTATTTTGTGGCTGTGCGCCACAGAATAGATTGTCGTATTAGGTTTTTGTAGCTGGGAGCAACAGATTTGATAGCCGTATGAACTGTTCTCTGTAGCTGCAAGGCAAAGAGTCGATAACCGCGTTAATTCGTAATTTGTGGCTGTGCGCCACAGAATAGATAGTCGTATTAGGTTTTTGTAGCTGGGAGCAACATACTTGATAGCCGTATAACCTTTTCCCTGTAGCTGCACGGCAAAGAGTCAATAACCGCGTTAATTTGTCTTTTGTGGCTGTGCGCCACAGAATACAAATTCGTATTAGGTTTTTGTAGCTGGGAGCAACAGACTTGATAGCCGTATGAACTTCTTTCTGTAGCTGCAAGGCAAAGAGGTAATAACCGCGTTAATTTGTCTTTTGTGGCTGTGCGCCACAGGATATAAAGTCGCATTAGGTTTTTGTAGCCATGGGCAACAGACTTGAAAGCCGTATAAACTTTTTCTCTGTAGCTGCAAGGCAAAGAGTCGATAACCACGTTAATTCGTATTTTGTGGCTGTGCGCCACAGAATAGATTGTCGTATTAGGTTTTTGTAGCTGGGAGCAACATATTTGATAGCCGTATGAAATGTTCTCTGTAACTGCAAGGCAAAGAGTCAATAACCGCGTTAATTTGTATTTTGTGGCTGTGCGCCACAGGATATAAAGTCGTATTAGGTTTTTGTAGCCATGAGCAACAGACTTGATAGCCGTATAAACTTTTTTCTGTAGCTGCAAGGCAAAGAGTCGATAACCGCGTAAATTCGTATTTTGTGGCTGTGCGCCACAGAATAGATTGTCGTATTAGGTTTTTGTAGCTGGGAGCAACAGACTTGATAGCCGTATAAACTTTTTTCTGTAGCTGCTAGGCAAAGAGTCGATAACCGCGTTAATTCGTATTTTGTGGCTGTGCGCCACAGAATAGATTGTCGTATTAGGTTTTTGTAGCTGGGAGCAACAGATTTGATAGCCGTATGAAATGTTCTCTGTAACTGCAAGGCAAAGAGTCAATAACCGCGTTAATTTGTATTTTGTGGCTGTGCGCCACAGAATATAAAGTCGTATTATGTTTTTGTAGTTGGGAGCAACAGACTTGATAGCCGTATGATTTTTTTTGTAGCTGCAAGTCAAAATGTCAATAACCGCGATAATTCGTATTTTGTGGCTGTGCGCCACAGAATAGATTGTCGTATTAGGTTTTTGTAGCTGGGAGCAACAGATTTGATAGCCGTATGAACTGTTCTCTGTAGCTGCAAGGCAAAGAGTCGATAACCGCGTTAATTTGTAATTTGTGGCTGTGCGCCACAGAATAGATAGTCGTATTAGGTTTTTGTAGCTGGGAGCAACATACTTGATAGCCGTATAACCTTTTCCCTGTAGCTGCACGGCAAAGAGTCAATAACCGCGTTAATTTGTCTTTTTGTGGCTGTGCGCCACAGAATACAAAGTCGTATTAGGTTTTTGTAGCTGGGAGCAACAGACTTGATAGCCGTATGAACTTCTTTCTGTAGCTGCAAGGCAAAGAGGTAATAACCGCGTTAATTTGTCTTTTGTGGCTGTGCGCCTTAGAATAGATTGTCGTATCAGGTTTTTGTAGCTGGGAGCAACAGACTTGATAGCCGTATGAACTTTTTTCTGTAGCTGCAAGGCAAAGAGGTAATAACCGCGTTAATTTGTCTTTTGTGGCTGTGCGCCACAGGATATAAAGTCGCATTAGGTTTTTGTAGCCATGAGCAACAGACTTGAAAGCCGTATAAACTTTTTTTCTGTAGCTGCAAGGCAAAGAGTCGATAACCACGTTAATTCGTATTTTGTGGCTGTGCGCGACAGAATAGATTGTCGTATTAGGTTTTTGTAGCTGGGAGCAACAGATTTGATAGCCGTATGAAATGTTCTCTGTAACTGCAAGGCAAAGAGTCAATAACCGCGTTAATTTGTATTTTGTGGCTGTGCGCCACAGGATATAAAGTCGTATTAGGTTTTTGTAGCCATGAGCAACAGACTTGATAGCCGTATAAACTTTTTTCTGTAGCTGCAAGGCAAAGAGTCGATAACCGCGTAAATTCGTATTTTGTGGCTGTGCGCCACAGAATAGATTGTCGTATTAGGTTTTTGTAGCTGGGAGCAACAGACTTGATAGCCGTATAAACTTTTTTCTGTAGCTGCTAGGCAAAGAGTCGATAACCGCGTTAATTCGTATTTTGTGGCTGTGCGCCACAGAATAGATTGTCGTATTAGGTTTTTGTAGCTGGGAGCAACAGATTTGATAGCCGTATGAAATGTTCTCTGTAACTGCAAGGCAAAGAGTCAATAACCGCGTTAATTTGTATTTTGTGGCTGTGCGCCACAGAATATAAAGTCGTATTATGTTTTTGTAGTTGGGAGCAACAGACTTGATAGCCGTATGATTTTTTTTGTAGCTGCAAGTCAAAATGTCAATAACCGCGATAATTCGTATTTTGTGGCTGTGCGCCACAGAATAGATTGTCGTATTAGGTTTTTGTAGCTGGGAGCAACAGATTTGATAGCCGTATGAACTGTTCTCTGTAACTGCAAGGCAAAGAGTCGATAACCGCGTTAATTCGTAATTTGTGGCTGTGCGCCACAGAACAGATAGTCGTATTAGGTTTTTGTAGCTGGGAGCAACATACTTGATAGCCGTATAACCTTTTCCCTGTAGCTGCACGGCAAAGAGTCAATAACCGCGTTAATTTGTCTTTTGTGGCTGTGCCGCCACAGAATACAAAGTCGTATTAGGTTTTTGTAGCTGGGAGCAACAGACTTGATAGCCGTATGAACTTCTTTCTGTAGCTGCAAGGCAAAGAGGTAATAACCGCGTTAATTTGTCTTTTGTGGCTGTGCGCCTTAGAATAGATTGTCGTATCAGGTTTTTGTAGCTGGGAGCAACAAACTTGATAGCCGTATGAACTTTTTTCTGTAGCTGCAAGGCAAAGAGGTAATAACCGCGTTAATTTGTCTTTTGTGGCTGTGCGCCACAGGATATAAAGTCGCATTAGGTTTTTGTAGCCATGAGCAACAGACTTGAAAGCCGTATAAACTTTTTTTCTGTAGCTGCAAGGCAAAGAGTCGATAACCACGTTAATTCGTATTTTGTGGCTGTGCGCCACAGAATAGATTGTCGTATTAGGTTTTTGTAGCTGGGAGCAACAGATTTGATAGCCGTATGAAATGTTCTCTGTAACTGCAAGGCAAAGAGTCAATAACCGCGTTAATTTGTATTTTGTGGCTGTGCGCCACAGGATATAAAGTCGTATTAGGTTTTTGTAGCCATGAGCAACAGACTTGATAGCCGTATAAACTTTTTTCTGTAGCTGCAAGGCAAAGAGTCGATAACCGCGTAAATTCGTATTTTGTGGCTGTGCGCCACAGAATAGATTGTCGTATTAGGTTTTTGTAGCTGGGAGCAACAGACTTGATAGCCGTATAAACTTTTTTCTGTAGCTGCTAGGCAAAGAGTCGATAACCGCGTTAATTCGTATTTTGTGGCTGTGCGCCACAGAATAGATTGTCGTATTAGGTTTTTGTAGCTGGGAGCAACAGATTTGATAGCCGTATGAAATGTTCTCTGTAACTGCAAGGCAAAGAGTCAATAACCGCGTTAATTTGTATTTTGTGGCTGTGCGCCACAGAATATAAAGTCGTATTATGTTTTTGTAGTTGGGAGCAACAGACTTGATAGCCGTATGATTTTTTTTGTAGCTGCAAGTCAAAATGTCAATAACCGCGTTAATTCGTTTTTGTGGCTGTGCGCCACAGAATAGATTGTCGTATTAGGTTTTTGTAGCTGGGAGCAACAGACTTGATAGACGTATTAACTTTTTTCTGTAGCTGCAAAGCAAACAGTCGATAACCGCGTTAATTCGTATTTTGTGGCTGTGCGCCACAGAATAGATAGTCGTATTAGGTTTTTGTAGCTGGGAGCAACATACTTGATAGCCGTATAAACTTGTTTCTGTAGCTGCACGGCAAAGAGTCAATAACCGCGTTAATTTGTCTTTTGTGGCTGTGCGCCACAGAATATAAAGTCGTATTAGGTTTTTGTAGCCATGAGCAACAGACTTGATAGCCGTATAAACTTTTTTCTGTAGCTGCAAGGCAAAGAGGTAATAACCGCGTTAATTTGTCTTTTGTGGCTGTGCGCCACAGAATATATTGTCGTATCAGGTTTTTGTAGCTGGGAGCAACAGACTTGATAGCCGTATTAACTTTTTTCTGTAGCTGCAAAGCAAACAGTCGATAACCGCGTTAATTCGTATTTTGTGGCTGTGCGCCACAGAATAGATAGTCGTATTAGGTTTTTGTAGCTGGGAGCAACATACTTGATAGCCGTATAAACTTTTTTCTGTAGCTGCACGGCAAAAAGTCAATAACCGCGTTAATTTGTCTTTTGTGGCTGTGCGCCACAGAATATAAAGTCGTATTAGGTTTTTGTAGCCATGAGCAACAGACTTGATAGCCGTATAAACTTTTTTCTGTAGCTGCAAGGCAAAGAGGTAATAACCGCGTTAATTTGTCTTTTGTGGCTGTGCGCCACATAATAGATAGTCGTATTAGGTTTTTGTAGCTGGGAGCAACATACTTGATAGCCGTATAAACTTTTTTCTGTAGCTGCACGGCAAAGAGTCAATAACCGCGTTAATTTGTCTTTTGTGGCTGTGCGCCACAGAATATAAAGTCGTATTAGGTTTTTGTAGCTGGGAGCAACAGACTTGATAGCCGTATAAACTTTTTTCTGTAGCTGCAAGGCAAAGAGGTAATAACCGCGTTAATTTGTCTTTTGTGGCTGTGCGCCACAGAATAGATTGTCGTATCAGGTTTTTGTAGCTGGGAGCAACAGACTTGATAGCCGTATGAACTTTTTTCTGTAGCTGCAAGGCAAAGAGGTAATAACCGCGTTAATTCGTATTTTGTGGCTGTGCGCCACAGGATATAAAGTCGTATTAGGTTTTTGTAGCCATGAGCAACAGACTTGATAGCCGTATAAACTTTTTTCTGTAGCTGCAAGGCAAAGAGTCGATAACCGCGTTATATCGTATTTTGTGGCTGTGTGCCACAGAATAGATAGTTGTATTGGGTTTTTCTAGCTGGGAGCAACATACTTGATAGCCACATAAACTTTTTTCTGTAGCTGCACGGCAAAGAGTCAATAACCGCGTTAATTTGTCTTTTGTGGCTGTGCGCCACAGAATATAAAGTCGTATTAGGTTTTTGTAGCTGGGAGCAACAGACTTGATAGCCGTATAAACTTTTTTTCTGTAGCTGCAAGGCAAAGAGGTAATAACCGCGTTAATTTGTCTTTTGTGGCTGTGCGCCACAGAATATAAAGTCGTATTAGGTTTTTGTAGCTGGGAGCAACAGATTTGATAGCCGTATGAAATGTTCTCTGTAACTGCAAGGCAAAGAGTCAATAACCGCGTTAATTTGTATTTTGTGGCTGTGCGCCACAGAATATAAAGTCGTATTATGTTTTTGTAGTTGGAAGCAACAGACTTGATAGCCGTATGATTTTTTTTTGTAGCTGCAAGTCAAAATGTCAATAACCGCGTTAATTCGTCTTTGTGGCTGTGCGCCACAGAATAGATTGTCGTATCAGGTTTTTGTAGCTGGGAGCAACAGACTTGATAGCCGTATGAACTTTTTTCTGTAGCTGCAAGGCAAAGAGGTAATAACCGCGTTAATTTGTCTTCTGTGGCTGTGCGCCACAGGATATAAAGTCGTATTAGGTTTTTGTAGCCATGAGCAACAGACTTGATAGCCGTATAAACTTTTTTCTGTAGCTGCAAGGCAAAGAGTCGATAACCGCGTTATATCGTATTTTGTGGCTGTGTGCCACAGAATAGATAGTTGTATTGGGTTTTTCTAGCTGGGAACAACATACTTGATAGCCATATAAACTTTTTTCTGTTGCTGCACGGCAAAGAGTCAATAACCGCGTTAATTTGTCTTTTGTGGCTGTGCGCCACAGAATATAAAGTCGTATTAGGTTTTTGTAGCTGGGAGCAACAGAATTGTTAGCCGTATAAACTTTTTTTCTGTAGCTGCAAGGCAAAGAGGTAATAACCGCGTTAATTTGTCTTTTGTGGCTGTGCGCCACAGAATATAAAGTCGTATTAGGTTTTTGTAGCTGGGAGCAACAGACTTGATAGCCGTATAAACTTTTTTCTGTAGCTGCAAGGCAAAGAGTCGATAACCGCGTTATATCGTATTTTGTGGCTGTGCGCCACAGAATATAAAGTCGTATTATGTTTTTGTAGTTGGAAGCAACAGACTTGATAGCCGTATGATTTTTTTTTGTAGCTGCAAGTCAAAATGTCAATAACCGCGTTAATTCGTCTTTGTGGCTGTGCGCCACAGAATAGATTGTCGTATTAGGTTTTTGTAGCTGGGAGCAACAGATTTGATAGCCGTATGAAATGTTCTCTGTAACTGCGAGGCAAAGAGTCAATAACCGCGTTAATTCGTCTTTTGTGGCTGTGCGCCACAGAATATATAGTCGTATTAGGTTTTTGTAGCTGGGAGCAACAGACTTGATAGCCGTATGAACTTTTCTCGGTAGCTGCAAGCCAACAAGTCGATAACCGCGATAATTTGTATTTTGTGGCTGTGCGCCACAGAATAGATTGTCGTATTAGGTTTTTGTAGCTGGGAGCAACAGATTTGATAGCCGTATGAACTTTATCTGTAGCTGCAAGGCAAAATGTCAATAACCGCGTTAATTCGTCTTTGTGGCTGTGCGCCACAGAATAGATTGTCGTATCAGGTTTTTGTAGCTGGGAGCAACAGACTTGATAGCCGTATGAACTTTTTTCTGTAGCTGCAAGGCAAAGAGGTAATAACCGCGTTAATTTGTCTTCTGTGGCTGTGCGCCACAGGATATAAAGTCGTATTAGGTTTTTGTAGCCATGAGCAACAGACTTGATAGCCGTATAAACTTTTTTCTGTAGCTGCAAGGCAAAGAGTCGATAACCGCGTTATATCGTATTTTGTGGCTGTGTGCCACAGAATAGATAGTTGTATTGGGTTTTTCTAGCTGGGAACAACATACTTGATAGCCATATAAACTTTTTTCTGTTGCTGCACGGCAAAGAGTCAATAACCGCGTTAATTTGTCTTTTGTGGCTGTGCGCCACAGAATATAAAGTCGTATTAGGTTTTTGTAGCTGGGAGCAACAGAATTGTTAGCCGTATAAACTTTTTTTCTGTAGCTGCAAGGCAAAGAGGTAATAACCGCGTTAATTTGTCTTTTGTGGCTGTGCGCCACAGAATATAAAGTCGTATTAGGTTTTTGTAGCTGGGAGCAACAGACTTGATAGCCGTATAAACTTTTTTCTGTAGCTGCAAGGCAAAGAGTCGATAACCGCGTTATATCGTATTTTGTGGCTGTGCGCCACAGAATATAAAGTCGTATTATGTTTTTGTAGTTGGAAGCAACAGACTTGATAGCCGTATGATTTTTTTTTGTAGCTGCAAGTCAAAATGTCAATAACCGCGTTAATTCGTCTTTGTGGCTGTGCGCCACAGAATAGATTGTCGTATTAGGTTTTTGTAGCTGGGAGCAACAGATTTGATAGCCGTATGAAATGTTCTCTGTAACTGCGAGGCAAAGAGTCAATAACCGCGTTAATTAGTCTTTTGTGGCTGTGCGCCACAGAATATATAGTCGTATTAGGTTTTTGTAGCTGGGAGCAACAGACTTGATAGCCGTATGAACTTTTCTCGGTAGCTGCAAGCCAACAAGTCGATAACCGCGATAATTTGTATTTTGTGGCTGTGCGCCACAGAATAGATTGTCGTATTAGGTTTTTGTAGCTGGGAGCAACAGATTTGATAGCCGTATGAACTTTATCTGTAGCTGCAAGGCAAAGAGGTAATAACCGCGTTAATTTGTCTTTTGTGGCTGTGCGCCACAGAATAGATTGTCGTATCAGGTTTTTGTAGCTGGGAGCAACAGACTTGATAGCCGTATGAACTTTTCTCTGTAGCTGCAAGCCAACAAGTCGATAACCGCGATATTTCGTGTTTTGTGGCTGTGCGCCACAGAATAGATTGTCGTATTATGTTTCTGTAGTTGGAAGCAACAGACTTGATAGCCGTATGATTTTTTTTTGTAGCTGCAAGTCAAAATGTCAATAACCGCGTTAATTCGTTTTTGTGGCTGTGCGCCACAGAATAGATTGTCGTATTAGGTTTTTGTAGCTGGGAGCAACACACTTGATAGCCGTATTAACTTTTTTCTGTAGCTGCAAAGCAAACAGTCGATAACCGCGTTAATTCGTATTTTGTGGCTGTGCGCCACAGAATATAAAGTCGTATTAGGTTTTTGTAGCCATGAGCAACAGACTTGATGGCCGTATAACCTTTTTCCTGTAGCTGCACGGCAAAGAGTCAATAACCGCGTTAATTTGTCTTTTGTGGCTGTGCGCCACAGAATATAAAGTCGTATTAGGTTTTCGTAGCTGGGAGCAACAGACTTGATAGCCGTATAAACTTTTTTCTGTAGCTGCAAGGCAAAGAGGTAATAACCGCGTTAATTTGTCTTTTGTGGCTGTGCGCCACAGAATATATTGTCTTATCAGGTTTTTGTAGCTGGGAGCAACAGACTTGATAGCCGTATTAACTTTTTTCTGTAGCTGCAAAGCAAACAGTCGATAACCGCGTTAATTCGTATTTTGTGGCTGTGCGCCACAGAATAGATAGTCGTATTAGGTTTTTGTAGCTGGGAGCAACATACTTGATAGCCGTATAAACTTTTTTCTGTAGCTGCACGGCAAAGAGTCAATAACCGCGTTAATTTGTCTTTTGTGGCTGTGCGCCACAGAATATAAAGTCGTATTAGGTTTTTGTAGCTGGGAGCAACAGACTTGATAGCCGTATAAACTTTTTTCTGTAGCTGCAAGGCAAAGAGGTAATAACCGCGTTAATTTGTCTTTTGTGGCTGTGCGCCACAGAATAGATTGTCGTATCAGGTTTTTGTAGCTGGGAGCAACAGACTTGATAGCCGTATGAACTTTTTTCTGTAGCTGCAAGGCAAAGAGGTAATAACCGCGTTAATTCGTATTTTGTGGCTGTGCGCCACAGGATATAAAGTCGTATTAGGTTTTTGTAGCCATGAGCAACAGACTTGATAGCCGTATAAACTTTTTTCTGTAGCTGCAAGGCAAAGAGTCGATAACCGCGTTATATCGTATTTTGTGGCTGTGTGCCACAGAATAGATAGTTGTATTGGGTTTTTCTAGCTGGGAGCAACATACTTGATAGCCATATAAACTTTTTTCTGTAGCTGCACGGCAAAGAGTCAATAACCGCGTTAATTTGTCTTTTGTGGCTGTGCGCCACAGAATATAAAGTCGTATTAGGTTTTTGTAGCTGGGAGCAACAGACTTGATAGCCGTATAAACTTTTTTCTGTAGCTGCAAGGCAAAGAGGTAATAACCGCGTTAATTTGTCTTTTGTGGCTGTGCGCCACAGAATATAAAGTCGTATTAGGTTTTTGTAGCTGGGAGCAACAGATTTGATAGCCGTATGAAATGTTCTCTGTAACTGCAAGGCAAAGAGTCAATAACCGCGTTAATTTGTATTTTGTGGCTGTTCGCCACAGAATATAAAGTCGTATTATGTTTTTGTAGTTGGAAGCAACAGACTTGATAGCCGTATGATTTTTTTTTTGTAGCTGCAAGTCAAAATGTCAATAACCGCGTTAATTCGTCTTTGTGGCTGTGCGCCACAGAATAGATTGTCGTATCAGGTTTTTGTAGCTGGGAGCAACAGACTTGATAGCCGTATGAACTTTTTTCTGTAGCTGCAAGGCAAAGAGCTAATAACCGCGTTAATTTGTCTTTTGTGGCTGTGCGCCACAGGATATAAAGTCGTATTAGGTTTTTGTAGCCATGAGCAACAGACTTGATAGCCGTATAAACTTTTTTCTGTAGCTGCAAGGCAAAGAGTCGATAACCGCGTTATATCGTATTTTGTGGCTGTGTGCCACAGAATAGATAGTTGTATTGGGTTTTTCTAGCTGGGAACAACATACTTGATAGCCATATAAACTTTTTTCTGTAGCTGCACGGCAAAGAGTCAATAACCGCGTTAATTTGTCTTTTGTGGCTGTGCGCCACAGAATATAAAGTCGTATTAGGTTTTTGTAGCTGGGAGCAACAGAATTGTTAGCCGTATAAACTTTTTTTCTGTAGCTGCAAGGCAAAGAGGTAATAACCGCGTTAATTTGTCTTTTGTGGCTGTGCGCCACAGAATATAAAGTCGTATTAGGTTTTTGTAGCTGGGAGCAACAGACTTGATAGCCGTATGAACTTTTTTCTGTAGCTGCAAGGCAAAGAGTCGATAACCGCGTTATATCGTATTTTGTGGCTGTGTGCCACAGAATAGATAGTTGTATTGGGTTTTTCTAGCTGGGAGCAACAGACTTGATAGCCGTATGAACTTTTTTCTGTAGCTGCAAGGCAAAGAGGTAATAACCGCGTTAATTTGTCTTTTGTGGCTGTGCGCCACAGGATATAAAGTCGTATTAGGTTTTTGTAGCCATGAGCAACAGACTTGATAGCCGTATAAACTTTTTTCTGTAGCTGCAAGGCAAAGAGTCGATAACCGCGTTATATCGTATTTTGTGGCTGTGTGCCACAGAATAGATAGTTGTATTGGGTTTTTCTAGCTGGGAACAACATACTTGATAGCCATATAAACTTTTTTCTGTAGCTGCACGGCAAAGAGTCAATAACCGCGTTAATTTGTCTTTTGTGGCTGTGCGCAACAGAATATAAAGTCGTATTAGGTTTTTGTAGCTGGGAGCAACAGACTTGATAGCCGTATAAACTTTTTTTCTGTAGCTGCAAGGCAAAGAGGTAATAACCGCGTTAATTTGTCTTTTGTGGCTGTGCGCCACAGAATATAAAGTCGTATTAGGTTTTTGTAGCTGGGAGCAACAGATTTGATAGCCGTATGAAATGTTCTTTGTAACTGCAAGGCAAAGAGTCAATAACCGCGTTAATTTGTATTTTGTGGCTGTGCGCCACAGAATATAAAGTCGTATTATGTTTTTGTAGTTGGAAGCAACATACTTGATAGCCGTATGATTTTTTTTTTGTAGCTGCAAGTCAAAATGTCAATAACCGCGTTAATTCGTCTTTGTGGCTGTGCGCCACAGAATATATAGTCGTATTAGGTTTTTGTAGCTGGGAGCAACAGACTTGATAGCCGTATGAACTTTTCTCGGTAGCTGCAAGCCAACAAGTCGATAACCGCGATAATTTGTATTTTGTGGCTGTGCGCCACAGAATAGATTGTCGTATTAGGTTTTTGTAGCTGGGAGCAACAGATTTGATAGCCGTATGAACTTTATCTGTAGCTGCAAGGCAAAGAGGTAATAACCGCGTTAATTTGTCTTTTGTGGCTGTGCGCCACAGAATAGTTTGTCGTATCAGGTTTTTGTAGCTGGGAGCAACAGACTTGATAGCCGTATGAACTTTATCTGTAGCTGCAAGGCAAAGAGGTAATAACCGCGTTAATTTGTCTTTTGTGGCTGTGCGCCACAGAATAGTTTGTCGTATCAGGTTTTTGTAGCTGGGAGCAACAGACTTGATAGCCGTATGAACTTTTCTCTGTAGCTGCAAGCCAACAAGTCGATAACCGCGATATTTCGTGTTTTGTGGCTGTGCGCCACAGAATAGATTGTCGTATTATGTTTCTGTAGTTGGAAGCAACAGACTTGATAGCCGTATGATTTTTTTTGTAGCTGCAAGTCAAAATGTCAATAACCGCGTTAATTCGTCTTTGTGGCTGTGCGCCACAGAATAGATTGTCGTATCAGGTTTTTGTAGCTGGGAGCAACATATTTGATAGCCGTATGAAATGTTATCTGTAACTGCGAGGCAAAGAGTCAATAACCGCGTTAATTCGTCTTTTGTGGCTGTGCGCCACAGAATATATAGTCGTATTAGGTTTTTGTAGCTGGGAGCAACAGACTTGATAGCCGTATGAACTGTTCTCTGTAGCTGCAAGGCAAAGAGTCGATAACCGCGTTAATTCGTATTTTGTGGCTGTGCGCCACAGAATAGATAGTCGTATTAGGTTTTTTTAGCTGGGAGCAACATACTTGATAGCCGTATAACCTTTTTCCTGTAGCTGCACGGCAAAGAGTCAATAACCGCGTTAATTTGTCTTTTGTGGCTGTGCGCCACAGAATATAAAGTCGTATTAGGTTTTCGTAGCTGGGAGCAACAGACTTGATAGCCGTATGAATTTTTTTCTGTAGCTGCAAGGCAAAGAGGTAATAACCGCGTTAATTTGTCTTTTGTGACTGTGCGCCACAGAATAGATTGTCGTATCAGGTTTTTGTAGCTGGGAGCAACAGACTTGATAGCCGTATGAACTTTTCTCTGTAGCTGCAAGCCAACAAGTCGATAACCGCGATAATTCGTATTTTGTGGCTGTGCGCCACAGAATAGATTGTCGTATTAGGTGTTTGTAGCTGGGAGCAACAGATTTGATAGCCGTATGAACTGTTCTCTGTAGCTGCAAGGCAAAGAGTCGATAACCGCGTTAATTCGTATTTTGTGGCTGTGCGCCACAGAATAGATAGTTGTATTGGGTTTTTCTAGCTGGGAACAACATACTTGATAGCCATATAAACTTTTTTCTGTAGCTGCACGGCAAAGAGTCAATAACCGCGTTAATTTGTCTTTTGTGGCTGTGCGCCACAGAATATAAAGTCGTATTGGGTTTTTGTAGCTGGGAGCAACAGACTTGATAGCCGTATAAACTTTTTTTCTGTTACTGCAAGGCAAAGAGGTAATAACCGCGTTAATTTGTCTTTTGTGGCTGTGCGCCACAGAATATAAAGTCGTATTAGGTTTTTGTAGCTGGGAGCAACAGACTTGATATCCGTATGAACTTTTTTCTGTAGCTGCAAGGCAAAGAGGTAATAACCGCGTTAATTTGTCTTTTGTGGCTGTGCGCCACAGGATATAAAGTCGTATTAGGTTTTTGTAGCCATGAGCAACTGACTTGATAGCCGTATAAACTTTTTTCTGTAGCTGCAAGGCGAAGAGTCGATAACCGCGTTATATCGTATTTTGTGGCTGTGTGCCACAGAATAGATAGTTGTATTGGGTTTTTCTAGCTGGGAACAACATACTTGATAGCCATATAAACTTTTTTCTGTAGCTGCACGGCAAAGATTCAATAACCGCGTTTTTTCTTTTGTGGCTGTGCGCCACAGAATATAAAGTCGTATTAGGTTTTTGTAGCTGGGAGCAACAGACTTGATAGCCGTATAAACTTTTTTTCTGTAGCTGCAAGGCAAAGAGGTAATAACCGCGTTAATTTGTCTTTTGTGGCTGTGCGCCACAGAATATAAAGTCGTATTAGGTTTTCGTAGCTGGGAGCAACAGACTTGATAGCCGTATGAATTTTTTTCTGTAGCTGCAAGGCAAAGAGGTAATAACCGCGTTAATTTGTCTTTTGTGGCTGTGCGCCACAGAATAGATTGTCGTATCAGGTTTTTGTAGCTGGGAGCAAGAGACTTGATAGCCGTATGAACTTTTCTCTGTAGCTGCAAGCCAACAAGTCGATAACCGCGATAATTCGTATTTTGTGGCTGTGCGCCACAGAATAGATTGTCGTATTAGGTTTTTGTAGCTGGGAGCAACAGATTTGATAGCCGTATGAACTGTTCTCTGTAGCTGCAAGGCAAAGAGTCGATAACCGCGTTAATTCGTATTTTGTGGCTGTGCGCCACAGAATAGATAGTTGTATTGGGTTTTTCTAGCTGGGAACAACATACTTGATAGCCATATAAACTTTTTTCTGTAGCTGCAAGGCGAAGAGGTAATAACCGCGTTAAATTGTCTTTTGTGGCTGTGCGCCACAGAATATAAAGTCGTATTAGGTTTTTGTAGCTGGGAGCAACAGACTTGATAGCCGTATAAACTTTTTTTCTGTAGCTGCAAGGCAAAGAGGTAATAACCGCGTTAATTTGTCTTTTGTGGCTGTGCGCCACAGAATATAAAGTCGTATTAGGTTTTTGTAGCTGGGAGCAACAGACTTGATAGCCGTATGAACTTTTTTCTGTAGCTGCAAGGCAAAGAGTCGATAACCGCGTTATATCGTATTTTGTGGCTGTGTGCCACAGAATAGATAGTTGTATTGGGTTTTTCTAGCTGGGAGCAACAGACTTGATAGCCGTATGAACTTTTTTCTGTAGCTGCAAGGCAAAGAGGTAATAACCGCGTTAATTTGTCTTTTGTGGCTGTGCGCCACAGGATATAAAGTCGTATTAGGTTTTTGTAGCCATGAGCAACAGACTTGATAGCCGTATAAACTTTTTTCTGTAGCTGCAAGGCAAAGAGTTGATAACCGCGTTATATCGTATTTTGTGGCTGTGTGCCACAGAATAGATAGTTGTATTGGGTTTTTCTAGCTGGGAACAACATACTTGATAGCCATATAAACTTTTTTCTGTAGCGGCACGGCAAAGAGTCAATAACCGCGTTAATTTGTCTTTTGTGGCTGTGCGCCACAGAATATAAAGTCGTATTAGGTTTTTGTAGCTGGGAGCAACATATTTGATAGCCGTATGAAATGTTCTTTGTAACTGCAAGGCAAAGAGTCAATAACCGCGTTAATTTGTATTTTGTGGCTGTGCGCCACAGAATATAAAGTCGTATTATGTTTTTGTAGTTGGAAGCAACAGACTTGATAGCCGTATGATTTTTTTTTGTAGCTGCAAGTCAAAATGTCAATAACCGCGTTAATTCGTCTTTGTGGCTGTGCGCCACAGAATAGATTGTCGTATTAGGTTTTTGTAGCTGGGAGCAACAGATTTGATAGCCGTATGAAATGTTCTCTGTAACTGCGAGGCAAAGAGTCAATAACCGCGTTAATTCGTCTTTTGTGGCTGTGCGCCACAGAATAGATTGTCGTATTAGGTTTTTGTAGCTGGGAGCAACAGATTTGATAGCCGTATGAACTTTATCTGTAGCTGCAAGGCAAAGAGGTAATAACCGCGTTAATTTGTCTTTTGTGGCTGTGCGCCACAGAATAGATTGTCGTATCATGTTTTTGTAGCTGGGAGCAACAGACTTGATAGCCGTATGAACTTTTCTCTGTAGCTGCAAGCCAACAAGTCGATAACCGCGATATTTCGTGTTTTGTGGCTGTGCGCCACAGAATAGATTGTCGTATTATGTTTCTGTAGTTGGAAGCAACAGACTTGATAGCCGTATGATTTTTTTTGTAGCTGCAAGTCAAAATGTCAATAACCGCGTTAATTCGTCTTTGTGGCTGTGCGCCACAGAATAGATTGTCGTATCAGGTTTTTGTAGCTGGGAGCAACAGATTTGATAGCCGTATGAAATGTTATCTGTAACTGCGAGGCAAAGAGTCAATAACCGCGTTAATTCGTCTTTTGTGGCTGTGCGCCACAGAATAGATTGTCGTATTAGGTTTTTGTAGCTGGGAGCAACAGATTTGATAGCCGTATGAACTTTATCTGTAGCTGCAAGGCAAAGAGGTAATAACCGCGTTAATTTGTCTTTTGTGGCTGTGCGCCACAGAATAGATTGTCGTATCATGTTTTTGTAGCTGGGAGCAACAGACTTGATAGCCGTATGAACTTTTCTCTGTAGCTGCAAGCCAACAAGTCGATAACCGCGATATTTCGTGTTTTGTGGCTGTGCGCCACAGAATAGATTGTCGTATTATGTTTCTGTAGTTGGAAGCAACAGACTTGATAGCCGTATGATTTTTTTTGTAGCTGCAAGTCAAAATGTCAATAACCGCGTTAATTCGTCTTTGTGGCTGTGCGCCACAGAATAGATTGTCGTATCAGGTTTTTGTAGCTGGGAGCAACAGATTTGATAGCCGTATGAAATGTTATCTGTAACTGCGAGGCAAAGAGTCAATAACCGCGTTAATTCGTCTTTTGTGGCTGTGCGCCACAGAATATATAGTCGTATTAGGTTTTTGTAGCTGGGAGCAACAGACTTGATAGCCGTATGAACTGTTCTCTGTAGCTGCAAGGCAAAGAGTCGATAACCGCGTTAATTCGTATTTTGTGGCTGTGCGCCACAGAATAGATAGTCGTATTAGGTTTTTTTAGCTGGGAGCAACATACAGAATAGATAAAGTCGTATTAGGTTTTCGTAGCTGGGAGCAACAGACTTGATAGCCGTATGAATTTTTTTCTGTAGCTGCAAGGCAAAGAGGTAATAACCGCGTTAATTTGTCTTTTGTGGCTGTGCGCCACAGAATAGATTGTCGTATCAGGTTTTTGTAGCTGGGAGCAACAGACTCGATAGCCGTATGAACTTTTCTCTGTAGCTGCAAGCCAACAAGTCGATAACCGCGATAATTCGTATTTTGTGGCTGTGCGCCACAGAATAGATTGTCGTATTAGGTTTTTGTAGCTGGGAGCAACAGATTTGATAGCCGTATGAACTGTTCTCTGTAGCTGCAAGGCAAAGAGTCGATAACCGCGTTAATTCGTATTTTGTGGCTGTGCGCCACAGAATAGATTGTCGTATTAGGTTTTTGTAGCTGGGAGCAACAGATTTGATAGCCGTATGAACTTTTTTCTGTAGCTGCAAGGCAAAGAGGTAATAACCGCGTTAATTTGTCTTTTGTGGCTGTGCGCCACAGAATAGATTGTCGTATCAGGTTTTTGTAGCTGGGAGCAACAGACTTGATAGCCGTATGAACTTTTCTCTGTAGCTGCAAGCCAACAAGTCGATAACCGCGATATTTCGTGTTTTGTGGCTGTGCGCCACAGAATAGATTGTCGTATTATGTTTCTGTAGTTGGAAGCAACAGACTTGATAGCCGTATGATTTTTTTTGTAGCTGCAAGTCAAAATGTCAATAACCGCGTTAATTCGTCTTTGTGGCTGTGCGCCACAGAATAGATTGTCGTATTAGGTTTTTGTAGCTGGGAGCAACAGATTTGATAGCCGTATGAACTGTTCTCTGTAGCTGCAAGGCCCCTCTCTCCAGAAAGTTCAAAAGGCCGTTTCTCAGTTGCATTTGATGTGTAGAGATGAAACACGTTTCCGTTATAGTGCTTTCTATCGTTACTATAAATCTGATCCTCATCTGGCCCCATTTATATCTGATGTGTACTTTGCTCGCTATGGTTTTCGTTTTCACATCAACCCATTATGGGAACCACTTCCACCTCGTAAATAGACATGTCGTTCATTTCTAAATCAGTTTATTCCTCAAACTAATGCAATTCTATGTATTGCTCTCTGTTTTACTAGCCTTAAACATCAATTCATATGTTATCAATTCGTCTCTCACTTGATTGTTATACAGTGTATTGATAAACTCATCATTATTATTAAAACAAACAGTCGATAACCGCGTAAATTCGTATTTTGTGGCTGTGCGCCACAGAATAGATAGTTGTATTGGGTTTTTCTAGCTGGGAGCAACATACTTGATAGCCATATAAACTTTTTTCTGTAACTGCAAGGCAAAGAGTTAATAACCGCGTTAATTTGTCTTTTGTGGCTGTGCGCCACAGAATATAAAGTCGTATTAGGTTTTTGTAGCCATGAGCAACAGACTTGATAGCCGTATAAACTTTTTTTCTGTAGCTGCACGGCAAAGAGTCAATAACCGCGTAAAATCTTTTGTGGCTGTGCGCCACAGAATATAAAGTTGTATTAGGTTTTTGTAGCTGGGAGCAACAGATTTGATAGCCGTATGAACTTTTTTCTGTAGCTGCAAGGCAAAGAGGTAATAACCGCGTTAATTTGTCTTTTGTGGCTGTGCGCCACAGAATAGATTGTCGTATCAGGTTTTTGTAGCTGGGAGCAACAGACTTGATAGCCGTATGAACTTTTCTCTGTAGCTGCAAGCCAACAAGTCGATAACCGCGATATTTCGTGTTTTGTGGCTGTGCGCCACAGAATAGATTGTCGTATTATGTTTCTGTAGTTGGAAGCAACAGACTTGATAGCCGTATGATTTTTTTGTAGCTGCAAGTCAAAATGTCAATAACCGCGTTAAAGACCAAGGGTCACGCCGACATTTAATAAAAAAAGTTTACAAAAGTTATTATTCGTCTGTTTCTCGGTGATGTGTGCTATTATACCCTGAATTGAGTGAAAACTATTGAGGGAGAAAGATTTTCATGAATCCGTATACTGTATCAGTTTATTATTTTGAATTGGCGCCTACGTAAGGCTGCGCCACGGTTGATTACGTACGAGGTGCGAGACAGTAATCAGTCGAAAAAAAAGACGCCGTCGTAAATTTTATTTTTCTAAAGTGTTTTTTATATTATGTTGTATGTTGTTGTTACTTTCCTGTGTTTGCATATGACTTAAAGATGAGTATAGTAGAAATTTTCAGGTACGTGTGGTGTTTCACAATTATTTAATGTTGTTCAGCTCTAAAAGAATCTTTTTCTTTTTCTATATTTCTCTTGAACATAATTATTCTCCAATCTTAGGTAGAAATAGGGTGATAGGAATGGATCCAGTCCCTAGTAGAAAAAGAACCCGACCCAATGATGGGACAGTTTGTGTTTTCGACATAGATGACCCAGATGTAGGCCGTTTCTCTCGTATTATTGATCGCAGAGCTGCGAATATCACTCAAATCAGGCTTGAGAATGACAATTGGTGAGAAAACTTTCTATTTTACTATTTTTAGTCGAAAAAAAGGCTTACATCATTAAATTTATTGTGGAGGGTTTATAGCTTCAAGTTCAAATTCAAAAATGTCACAAGGAGGACAAACAACAAATTTATTAGCAATGTTAGATTACACTTCCTTATTATCAGAATCCTGCACTAATATAACTTTTCTATACGCCACGCTTCTAGTAAAATTTACAGTTACTGCTGCGTGCTAGAGAAACTCCTTGATTGTGATAGGGATGAGACTTTGAGCTGGTGTAGCTGTGGGAATTGTCATTGCGACCCTTTGATAAGACAAAATGTGTGCTGTCTTGAAATCAAAGCCCATAGTGAGACTGTGACATTCTCTAAGTTGACCTTGAACGACAAGGAGGACACTCATGTCGATGACTCGAAGAATTATCTCACGAAGTTCCTTGAATTGATGAAAAATGTGGACGATTGTGTTTGCAACCATCCGAAATTCGAGATACTAGTTCTTGATAAACAGGTTAGAACATTAACTAGCTCTTAAATGAATTTTGTTTCTTATTTGTACCGCCTCTGGTCTTACATTTCTCTATGTCTCAGTCTCACTATTTTCTCTTCATGTCTTTGTTCCAACTGAATGTAATATTAATTAATTTTCATTTTCAGGCTCTGGACATGCAGATAGAACTAACCAAAACTCTCTCCGTGAAAAGCGTGCGGTCACGTCTCGGTTGATGAAGTCTGATCCGAACAGGTGAGTTTTTACTATATTTTGTTGCAAATAAACTGGGTGAATTGTGGTTTTTCAGCTTTTTGTGAATTATCCATCTGCATTGTAGGGTTTATCGCTTATCATGCGTACCGCTCTTTCGTCCTGTTAGCGTATGGCCAGTTGGGATGGGCAACGCCTAGAGGTTCCGTCTTGTGTCCCGAAAACGCATAGTTGATGCCTTCCCCTCTATCTCCGGTGGTTACACTGGTTTAGAATTCGTGAACTAGATTTTTGAGTTGTTGATAGTTTATAGAAGTTACCCGCCTTCATAGTTACCTTGATTGTGTTGTTCAACCTTGATTTATGACTCGATCATTTCGCTAATTTGCATTTTTCGCTAAGTTTTTCGTGTTGAATTTCGAATGAAGGAGATGTAGCCACCCAGTTTACTTGACTATTGCGTTATCACTGAGAAAAAAACATAAGGGGGACACACATAACATAAATTCACAATAACATGTGTGGTTGATCGATATGCTCACCAAATGAATTTGAACAAAATAAAAAGGTTCCGTGGTCATAGTTGAATTTCACCTACCCGTAGACAAGTTCCACTTTGGATACTAAATAACAAAATAACCGTTAACTTCTCTAATTGCGGGTAAGTGAAACTAATTAAAAGCACTAACTGTTCAATAAATCAATAAAATATATAAATTCCGTCACAGATGTATAACTAGGTACTCAATCATCACTGTCGTCGTCCTCTGCATTTCCGTTCACTGACTTCTCGAACCGCCTGTAGTTTCTTTTCTTCTGGTAGTCTCCCAGTACAATCTCGTATGCGTAACGCAGCGGGTGATTCTCGAACGCGAATTCAGGATCATCTGTACATCCAATACCATACCATCCATTCCAGATCTCAGGTCAGTCAGCCGGTCAACGTAGTTGTCGATGGCATCCATGGTATCGTCATCCAGTTCTTCAGCATCCCAGTCGAATCTGATCGTCGGTGAGTTCTTCATCCTCATCAGAGTACTCCGTGTCTCTGTCTCTGAGCTGCGCACGCATGAGAGAGAGGGTTTCCTCGTGGATCTCATCTCGCCAGGTGTGATGCACATCAGATTTCACCTTCAAAGTACTCGTTCTGTCGTTGTACTTCTTCTTGATGGTGTACTCACGCACCACTTTTCGGTCGCCTCGAAGTTCAGCCTCTGTGAGCTGATTCAGGTGCATAGCTGACATTTTCGCATATGCAGGGTACGTCTCGATTGGCTGTAACAAAATGTGTTTCAACATGTCATGCTGCTCAAAACGTTTCATATTCTTCTACTGAATTTGATAGTCTAGTTTATTGATCGAACTAGCCAGAATATCGGAGAACTGGCAAGTTTTCTACAGGAAACTAGCCAGTTTATTCATATCTGATCAGAATCAATGAATTTCACGTGATCAACACACACTAGAAACAGGCACCTTTTTATATTATATTCAGCTCTAACTAGTGTGTACCAAAACCACTAAGCCTTCAGTTTATGTCATTTATTACGTGCAGTGATATAACTTGTCAGTGTCTAGCATTTTTGGACCGTCATAAAATAATTGATCAAAGCTGGCAATTTTCATAGGAGTTTTACTCACAAGAAGACGTCCTTGGGACAGTAAAGTCTGTCCAGTGCGTTTTTCGTCTCGCACATTGACGTTCCTTCAATATTTGCTTTCAGAAGGTCTTCCTGGAAGCGCTTCTGAAACATGACCTCCCGGAGTCGCACTTCTGGATTCTCTCCAGAACAAGCTCGAATGGACGTGGATCCGTCAGTGGCGCATGAGAACAAGAGGTGAGTGATCCGGTCATCTCCTTAACATACAAAATAGCTGCACTTGCAACTAAATGTAACATCAAGTTCACAAGTGAACGGGCCCCTTATTTTCGATGTTGAATGATGCTCACATTTGCCCAATTTCGCAAGTGAGATGCTCACTTTTTGGGGTAATGTACAGATTCTCGGCACTTAGAGAAAAATGGTGTTTTCCGATGACATATGATAACTTTTTGGGGATGCTCGGGCAAAATAGTTGAATACCAAAAGAACGGGTGTAACCTTGAAGATAGGCATGAAATCATTGCAGATATGATTAAATCTCTCGTTTATCGCGTTTTAGACAGATTCGCTCCTAAAACTGAGCGTGAGTTTCAGAGTTTGGAAAAGTTAGCAATAGTTCAGTGCTCACTCGGTCTTCATTCCAGGTGTGTTCACCGGTCACATGATGTATACTGCTGTGAATGTGAACGTATGAGATTTGGATCGTCCTGTTCATTCCCCAATTCGATGCTCTTCCACAGGTGTGTTTTCAACTTGTCCATCCACGTCAATAACACCTCGCATCTCGCATATTCGATTTCTGAACGACAACTGGTTACATTCATACACGAGTGAGTTTGTAGCCTCAACAAAAACTGACTACCATTTTCACAGAGAAGGAGACAATTGCTCAATTTTGCGAAATCGTTATTACTAGCGTGTAATAATCTGAAAATGCTCCCTTTTCCGTGAATAGTGGCGAATGTTAAGTGTTCATAGTTTGACGTCAACTGTGGATATGAACATAGTTACACAATACACCTTAAACGTAACAATGAATTTTGGGAAAACTTGCATCTCACTGACCTCTCGTATCTTGTTGCCCAACCATTTCACTACGTGCCACCCATCAAAGTAGTGTCGAATGTCTAGACCGAGTTCATTGTTGATATCTTCAATTAGTTTGGCAAAACTGCGAGACCGGTCCGTAGTTATCGACTCTATTTCTTCTCCTTTCTCGTGCAACCAGTGAACTATGCGTCGTAATCCCTCCAGCTCCATCGGCCCGATACCCCATCTTAATAAAAACATAAAACTAATTTCGAACTGGTTTTTTTTTCTCATTTCATGTCAACAGAAGTAAGCGGACTTCTAGAACCGTGGAGTGGACAGAAAGATGCATAATTCCCGAAATCGCACTATTTCAACATTAGATGACTTTATTTGTACGCTACACTCAGAGGCTAATGTGTTATAATGTAAACCTGTTTCAGATGAGTGAAGAGTTTCGATGGCCAGGATTA